>JASDQU011400802.1:0-21333 GCA_032191745.1 Picea mariana
TAGCTTCCATTGAATCCATCTTATTTTGTAGTTCATTTATGTCCCTACACATTTCTTCACCTTCATCAAGAGTCCAAGTAGGATTTTTTGGAGGCTTATTTGGTGTAGAAGTTCCCTTTTTTGGTTGCATGTTGGCCAACTATCACTTTTGAACCTTGATTTTGAGGTGGTTATGCTAGACAATATTTCTTCTATTGTATCTCCCAAGTTTCAACCCTTCTAGGTATGAGACTTTCTTTTATGTAGTTCTCTGATATTTCTTCTCTGCAATGCCAGAGGTATGATCAAAATTGGATGTGCCAAGTGGAATTTACGGTAACTTCCCCACAACTTGTTGATTTTTGGCCTTTGTAGGAGATCTCACTTGTATAGCGTGCCTCGCACAAAATGATTGCTATAAAATTCTGAAATTCACATCATAAATACTACAGACTGTCCAAAATCCAATGAAACCAGTCCCACTCAATTTGGATACTCTAGGAAAAAGTTATGATTGTTTTACCTGGAACACCTTCTTGAGACTAGTGAGATACCCTATCTTACGCAGGGTGTATCTACAAATTTAAGATGACCCAGAAGATGAAATTTTTACCACATATACCTTACTAATTTCTTTAAATAGCCTCTGGAGGGTCTGAGACATTACAAAAAAATTTTTATAGTGAAAATTCCGCAATGACTCAGTTCAGGATGATTTCATAACCCTATCTTGTACAGGTTGTATCTTTGAAATTCTAAGGCCTCAGGAGATGAATTTTGAACCCAACATACCTTGTTCTGTCTACTAAATATCCTCCAATTCATTACTTCGGAAACATTGTAGAAAAAAAGTTATAGCGAAAATGCCAAGGTGTCTCAGATGTAGTAGCAAAACCGCAAGACCTTGAGCTCTGATACCATATGTTAAGAACCAAATATCAATATAGCATAGAAAAACCTCAAAAAAAGTACTCAACGCCTTGAAAAAGAGATAATTTTAGATAATAAGCCTCTTAGAGGGGGCAACCTCCTTTTACCCCACTTAAATGTTCAAGTCCCAGATGATTCAAAATGAAAATGTCTCCTTGGTATATATAGGAGATTAGGAGGTATAATTACAACTAATGTCCTAAAGCCAACATAAATAAAATAACATTACTAATATAATATACCTCAATTAAGTAGTAATGAGTCAATATTAGGGCTTAACATTCTAAAAAAGGGCGCTTATCATCTGTTTGACTTTGAGGGAAATGCTTTGGCGGAGCCTAGAAATGGGCTCTACCTCAAGAAGTATTACTCATAGGTGGTCACCTTGGGTAAATTTTTGGAACATATGTATAGTCTTTGTACTATTACTTTCTGGTTTCTTTTAGTATTATGGATGTGTCATTTTTGATGTTATCTTTTGTCACTATGGTAGATGTCAAGTGAATCAGAGGTGTTCATTGGGTATGCAGACGGTGCTAGCCGGCAAACTCGGAGGCTTTCATCTGTAGCTTGGGTAATTTTTACACCTCGAGGCCAATTATTATCTTTCGGAGGTGTATTCTTAGGCGACACCACAAACAATGTCACCGAGTATAGTGCAGTTATTGAGTTGCTTCATGACACATAATCATTTGGTATCTCTCATCTTCGGGTCTATTTAGACACTCAGTTGGTTGTGTCTCAGTTAAATAGAGTTTACCGTGTTCATGATCCGAATTTACACCAACGATTCCTTAGGGTACATCTCTTAGAATGAAGCTTTGATTATATTACATATTTCCATGTTCCTAGGAGATTAAACCAAGTTATAGATACTCTAGCTAATCAAATTTTAGACTGGCATCTCGCACACATATAAAAAGACATACACATAAACATGTAAATACATTTTTAAAGGAAAATATTATCCATAAGACACCAAAAGACATAAAAATCCACATATAATATCATAATCATAAGAGTACATAGGTGGACACAAGCGCCTCAAAAAATATGACCAGTAACGAGTCATAGGGATTATGCCCTCAAAAAATACATATATAGGTGGAGCTATCAATGTCTAGACTAACGAAGGTCAGGGCCTATGGGCCCTATTGTAATAATCAACAACATTTTCCAAACGTCGAAACAGTCGGACCCACGTCCATGGTGCCCCCACTACATGAGGCTGCATGGATGGTGGCAGATCCTCAATCTCTGCCATAGGGATGGTGCGACTGAGCGAGGTAAAATTTCACTCAACTCATCTCAAAACTCTCTCAGCCTCACCGGCTGGAAGCTCTCCTGCTGCTGCTGGTCCCTCTGCGACGTAGGTCCGATCCTTGGCTGAGGACGATGCATGTTCCTTGCATAATCCGCAGGTCGTGAGGGTACCACATCTTCACACAATAGACACATATCTATCAAATACTCTAGTATAAAAATGATATATAAAAAACAACATAAAAATTATATATGTTTCAAAAAAATAAAATAATGCAAACTTACCCATCTCGCCTCACTCCTCGCCTGGAGGTATAGGGATCTCGAGATCTCTTGAGAAATCAATCCCAGCATAAGGATAATCCTCTATGGATGGGATCTGCCACGAAAACCAAGCAAAGAAGTCATCATCAAAGGACTCATTGGTCCTTCCACCACCCTGTCGTGGTAGCAGCACTGCCCATCTGCAAACCGAAGGAAGAGAGGCATGATGTCCTTGTACCACCACTTGAGGAATTAAACTAGGAACTCTTTCAAAGAAGAAAGAGCATAGAATCATCCCGAACCCAATTTTCCTCTGCATCCACAACCGAAAATCTGTCAGCTACCTCTTCATACAATCCAACAATGTAGTGCTCCAGTCAAATATCTGTGCATTTAAGCACTGGACTCCACAGTTCATCTGTGAATGAAATGCCTAATGTAGAGCCACAAAACCAGTCATCTGCCTAATAAGCAACACAATTGCCCGCAGTGATAAATCGACGATCCTTCTTATTGACACCTGCGAGATCGATCGATATGTACCAGCCTCACAATAAAGTCCTATCAATTTCGATATATTATGAGGCCCCAAAGGAAATGTCTAAAAATTGACTGGTTTCCCCCCTGGAGAGGTCAGTTAAAAAGTATATATCCTCTGTAGTGGGCACCAGTGACTGCCCCTCTAACATAAAAGCTTCTGCGTCAGGGTGCCAGTATTCAACCAAGGCATTCAATAGCCTAGGTTGTGCTCTCATGAAAGGACATAGAAAAAACTTGAGCAAGCCACATTGCATTAACACCGCCACAGCATTAGGGTCTTCCCCAACTAGTGCACTAATATCTTCGTGCTCTCAGTCTCTCCATTGCACATACATCTTGCACATGGGCAAATTTTCAGAGGGTTAGGCCTTACTTTTTAAACCCTTTTGCACTCATGGGAGGGTCCACGTGGGCTGTTGTGATGACAATTGCTTGTACACACGCTCTGACATCAGACAGAGCAAGTGTACACGTGGGCTGTCATAGGACAACCCACATGGACCTAGGGCTAACCTTTTAAAGGTCGACGCCCCCCCAAGAAACCAAATTAAATGCACAAATAACGAATTAAAAAGAAAAAGGAGGTAGTTTATACTTACTTGGTCCAGACAGATGGTCGTTTCATCCACTATAGCTCCTCGAATCACCACTTTTATCAAAGGGGGTTTTTCACTCCAGAGTCAATTTCCAAATCAGCAATGGTGATAATGAGCTGCCAACGTCTATTTATAGACTTTTTGGCCCTTTTTTGTCACTTTTTTGGCCCCTCTTATCATTTTCTTTGAATTGAAAACCATTTCGAGTGATTTAGGAGTTGCTTTGGAAGGTTACGATCGGGTATCAGGACATTTTTTGGAGTTTTGGGTCACTTTTGACGGTTCGTGGGGAAAAATCTTAGATAGCCAACTTGAGCATATAAGTTAGGTTTCCACCCCAACTTTTTGTCTTTATCTCTTTGCCATAGTATCGATCCCACAAGGTTGCGAGACAGAACCATCATTGCTGCTTTAGAAGTGTCTCTATTTGGTGGTAGAGCTTACCAAAACATGGATGCCCTAGGTAGATCTCGGTTGCATTATGGTATCCATGCTGTCAGTAATGACTGTAGGCTCGGAAGTTCTTTTAGTTTTTCCTGATTATGAGTTTTGAGCCTCATTTGCATGACTCTTTATCACTCTTGACCTCACCCATGGGACTCCCAAAACATATTGGGTCTTCTTTTAAGCCCTTTTCAGACCCTCTAAACATGAAAATATTGTCGAGCGATCTTGTGGCCTTTCATGCTCATTAAAATGACATTTGAAGTCACGTCTATCCGACGATAGTTTACCCCTTTTTCGGTCCAGATGGTCAACTGTATGAACAAAGGTATACTCTAGAGGCCTCGAATCTTTGGAAGAGTACCCTCAGGTATAATTTTACCCCTTTTTCAGGCCTAAGGGACTAAATTTACGAAAAAGGAACCCCCACAGAGTCCATAGTTAAGCTCTTTTCAGACTCCCTAAAATTGAAAAGATCGTCGAGTGAATTTATTCTTTCACACTCGTTAAAATGGTCCAGAAGAACATTCCTGACGGAGTCCATAGTTAAGTTTTTTTCAGACTCCTTAAAAATGAAAAAATTGTCGAGTGATCTTGTCTTTATCACACTCATTAAAATGGTTTTGAATAGATGTCTTGTCAGTGCTAGTTTACCCCTTTTTTGAACCAAATAGACTACCTTAAAAAAAGGTACCCCATTGGAGTCTCCTTTTACATTTTTCAGACTCTCTAAATATGAAAAACCGTTGAGATTACCTTCTTTGGGCTCGTTAAAATTACATCGAAGGACGTTACCATTGTGTGTTTTGTTAAACATGTTTTCATACCTGCGTCTTTGGTATAATGTCGGCTCCATGTTGCTCTCAACTGAACCATCTGAAGCATGCCTTATACGCAAGCCCTGTAGCACTTTGCCTTTGCGTCTTGACACCTTTGGTTCTAGGAGAGATTTTTCCCGAGTGTCCTTGTCCTTGCGCCTTGAACTTGTATGTTTGCGACACTCATTCCTCCTTTGTAAAATAAAATTCTTTTATTGAAAAAGACAAAAAAATCAAATATACCCCAAAAAGAGGAAGGAAAAAGTATTTTCTTTTTATTGGCAGCACAATGAGTCTCCCTTGGACAAAGCACATCCTTCCGTTTGTTCATCAAGCCCTGGGTTTTAATATGACCTTAGGAAGTTGTTCTCACTACATTGAGCTATGTCCTCCTCCGTTTGGTTACTCTTCCAAACACATGGAGAGTTTGCGTTGCCTCCTGCCTCGTGAACTTATGTTAATTCCATGCTGCCTGAGTCTCATAATTTGTCGTGCTATTGCCCAAGGGATTTTTTACCAAGCCTGAGTTGGCCCCTTTACAGTTTGTCTCTTTCCCTCATGACCAACCATCCTCAAAGTCCAATCAAGTCTTTTTTTGAAATCAATGAAGCCTTCAGTCTGATCATCAAGATTCTCTAGTCCATGACCAACGAGCCATCGAAGACCTCTAGGTAGTGAAGTCGTTCAATCATATTACACTCCTACCTTAGTTTTGAAGATTTTGAAGTTGTTTCTCAAGCTCTGAAGACCTCATCTCCAGCCATCAGGCCTTATCAACTTCTAGAAGATGGATACTGTACATGTATATATTTTTGATTTCGAGATGTAGCTCTGTTGTGTATTGATCGCGACTACACTTTATATAGTTATATGACATGGATCTACAGTGTATTTGATTGTTAGCCATGATTTTCTTTTATCCCGAGTATGGGTATGCATGCTTCGATGAGACAATTATTATTTTGCAAACAACACCTCCTGATTTTTGGTCCCTGGGCTCACTTGTTTGGAACAACGGTGAATATTGTTAATGTATTTCAGCCATCAGATGCTCTTCTGACCTCACACATTAGGGGGCATATTTTATAACCCTAATTTGCACCAGACATGCTTACCTGGCATCAAGCCATCTCAGATTCCTTCTTTTCCAAAACACTGCTGAACAACTCTTCTTAAAAACCCCTTTTATAAAAACCCACGCGCCCTACTCCATTACTACACGCGTGTACATTCTAGCTGACCCAAGACAACCTGCGTGTACCTACAAAAGCACGGAAAAAGGAAAGTTGCTGACGGAACACACAAATATGGGTAAGTTAACTAAACCTTTCATCCATGCATGACCGGTCACTTGAACAAATACCTAGCTTCTTCTAGCCTATAAAAGAAGGGTTAGGGGTACCATTTGGGAGGAGGAGAATCATAGTAAAGAAACTATACCCGATTAAGCATTCCCTTTGTCCCAACCTTTAGCAATCCTTGTGAAAAGAGAAGTATAGAGAAAATCAGTTGGAGGACAGTGGAAGAAGATCCCAGGACCAGGATCGAGGAACAGTAGCCCACTTTATCATTGTAAGGTATCACTATGAAGTTAATAAAATAATTTCTTTTCCCATCCCGCCATATGAGATTGTCATTATTGGAATATTGATTGTATGATTGATTAAATCTCTAACCCATTAGTTCATATATCAAATGCATGTGGATTTCTTTGTTTGTCTTTAGTGAATGAAGGTCAACATTGGGAGGAGAGTTGCAGTCAAAGAATGACCAAGCACGAAAAGGGATCGACATCAAACACGAAAAATAAGGTACGTCAACTTAATTTCTTGAGCCTTGTATTTACATATGAGTAATGGGATTTAGGCATGTGATGATGGTAAAAAGTAAGAATCTTTAGGTCATTTTTTCATGCATGATAAAACCCTTAGTGCTAGTCTGTAGGAGGGATTTCCCACCCACAACAAAGACCCCCCTTGCTAAGCCAACAACTTAAAGTGGTAGCTCCCTAGCTAAAAGTGTGCTCCCCTTGCTCATCAACTTGGTCAAAATAAAAAATTAAAGTGAGAGGGCAGCCAAAACCCTAACTGTTCCCCCCCTTAAGTTTAACTTCGGGTTTGATGAAAGGAAAAGGTGTTTTCCCCCTTCCCCTCTCACCCCTCAAACCCTAAACCTAGCCAAAACCCTAAAAGCGCACCCTCCTTGACTTTGTCTTTCTATATTTGATGTGTGACACTTGGAGCTCATCCAAGTGGGGTATTTCCTCTCTCCCAAGTATAAAATAATGCCTACCCCTCCTCATTTCTCCATATATTCTCAGATCAAGTCTATGATGCCCAAATCTCTCCCACTCTCTTCTCTCTCTTTCCCATTCTGTGATTGTAAATCTTTCTGCAAGTATTTGCAACAACATTTTCTGAATAATAAAGGAAGCTTTGGAGGATCTAATGGAAGATTATATAGATCCACCAATCTCTTCTGAGGATCTACATAATCTTCCATTAGACTTCCTCATGAATCTAGGAAGTCGTTCTCCTTCAAAAATAAGGATAACAATCTAATGGAAGATTATATAGATGTTGGTATCAGAAATTATGCTATCCTGGACATGGAACAAATTGAGGATATATAAAATCAAGAAAATCATTTTTCGGGCTACTAAAGGATGTCATTTGATGGAGCTTGCTCAAGTTCAGGGATTGGAGTTGGAATTGTCCTTAAAAAAAAATCCACCCACATGCTATCAGACTTGAATTTGCATGCACAAATAATGAGGTAGAATATGAGGCTTTGATTCAAGGAATGATCATTGCACAAGAAATGAAGATAGAACATTTGATTGTGACTAACGACTTTGAGTTGGTAATAAATCAAGTTACTCAGAAATATAATATTAAGAAGGAAAGACTTAAATTATATTCCAAAAGAGTAAGTGAATTGATGGAATCCTTTTGTTCTTTTAATATTTCCTTCATTCCAAGGGATAAAAATCAGTAGGTAGATTCATTAGCATTGGTGACTTCACTGTCAAACCCAGATGATGTCCAGAGTAAAACATCTTTTCAGGTAAAAAGAGTATTTTGACCTTTTGTACATGACATTCAAGAGTATTTGGAAGTATTTGAGAATGATGAAGACCTAGATTTTTTTTTGGTAAATGGTAATGAAGATGAGGATAATGAAATTACTATTGTTATGAAGAATTGTGTTTAGTTGATTATCTCTTTTCACAAGAGATGATCATGCTAAAAATATCCTGGAAGAAGTATTGGTTCAAAAAGTTCAAGAAACGAGAAAAGTCAATATTGGGACTGATAATTCCCCAAAGTACATTAACTTGGGAATTGATTGCACAACTGATGAAGTTGATCAGTATGTCGCACTCTTTAGAGAATATCTAGATGTGTTTGCATGGAGTTATGATGATTTAAATGCATATGATAAAACAATATTTCAACACATCATCCCATTAAGAGAAGGAGCAAAGCCTATCAAGCAGAAGATAAGGATGATGAACCCCAAGTTGAAGCCACTAGTGAAGTTTGAGTGTAACACCCTGTTTCCCCCAGTTTGTAACTTAATCATAAAATAGAATTACCATGCTAAAGCATGTGGACAATGTAAATGTATTATTGTTTGGGTTTCCAATAACTGTCTGTGGGGGTGAAGCCTTGAAATTATTGGCCATGATATCACTAGAGGAATAATATGAAAACTATACAAGAGGGTTCATTAGATCAAATAACCCCAAATTTCCCTTGATGAGGATGAAAAATATCCTTCGGATCCCAAGGAGAGAAATCAATTAATGAAGAAAGGACCAATGGTTGAATTATCAACTACCCCCATGAATGGGAGCATGGTATAGCTGCAGAATGTCAACCTGAAGTACCACAGAGACCTGTAGACCCGAGATTCCTTTTGATAGAAGGAACGTGATGGGTCAGGAACCTTCCAAAAAGAAGGAAGGTAAGATAGATACACACGAACAACTAGAGAGGATAGACAAGACGGGAACACAATCTCATAAGGGAGATGCGCAGAGCTCTCCAGGGGATAATAAATATAAGGCCATGAGTTTGGTGTTTAGTGAGCATCTGATAAACCTCTCCGAGACCATAACAGAGAGAAATATCTGAATGTTTCAGAGAACATAACCCGAGTCGAAGCTGAACAGAGAAAGAACCCTTGAGAAATGGGAGAGTTCCCTGGTGATATCATGGCTTGGCACGGGGGTGTCCAGAGTGCTAAGAATGAATTCCTCTAAGCCTATGGTAGGGTGGAAGGACAAACACCCACAGTCAGTTAGTTGGATACCACCTGTAATAGATAAGTATTCGCATATCTTGTGTATTTAAGTGGTACTGTGAATTAAAGTTGGATATCCTATGAATGTTGCGGGGATGGATATATTCTCTTAATGATTATAATGTATCCACTTTATTCCTTCTTGATTGTGTAATCAGGCAAGTAGGAAATTATATGAATTGGATGTGTTTTTATACTCATCAATGCTTGTGTTTTGTGGTGGCTTAATCTAGAGCCATGAACTATGAGTTTGTCGACCTTAGGTATAGTTTCATGTATGCATGTCGACCCTTCTAATCATACTAAGTCCCTTGGAGGACGGAGTTGGTTAAGCTCAGGAGGGGTAGTGCAGGTATGCACAGGATCTCTGCGAGGCAAGCATAGACCAAGAAACACTTAAGTTCTAGACTCGATGAAGGAGTGCAAGAATAGTGCATAAGACCCTTCTAAGTGTTAAGCCCAGGAGAAAGAGCACAATGCTCTTAAATCCTTCATAACTGACGAAGCTCAAGAAGAACGGTTCAAGTATCGAAAGGAAATATCCTTTTGTTTAGAACATGAATGGATGAGATCCGTTTGGGAGGACCCAGGGTCTATCGCGACTGTTAGATTTGAAGAAGGGGCGCAGACGTTAACGCTTCGACTCCTTCAGTCTTCGCAAGATCACACATCGGGTGATTCACATGTTGGCATGACTAAAATCCTGAAAGG
Organism: Picea mariana; assembly: GCA_032191745.1. Classification (NCBI taxonomy): domain Eukaryota; kingdom Viridiplantae; phylum Streptophyta; class Pinopsida; order Pinales; family Pinaceae; genus Picea; species Picea mariana. The sequence continues at coordinate 9,854 of JASDQU011400802.1, forward strand.
CGAAGTTGCAATGTGATATGGACCGTAGATCTAAGGATCTATTGAAACCCTTCTTGACCATTGATTTGACATAGGTGAATATTGGGAAATCGGGAATCGCGGAGATAGAGGTAAGCCAACCTCCAAAGTTTTGAAACATGAAATCTCGATTCACGAGGGAGGAGATCTGGATCGTTGAATCTAGGAGGGTACGTGTTAGCAGGTCGAAATATCTAGAGGAAGTCAGAGGTTGAAGTGTTGAGACACCCGAAGTCCCGAAGAAAGATTTGGACAATGAGATCTAAGGGAGACATGGCGCGAATCTGTGAACTCCAGGTAAAGTCCCAAAGTGATTTTTAGTTGTCGGATCTAAAAGGAGCGTGGCGTAAATCCATACACTATGGGTAATGTCTCAGAGTAATCCTTGATCGTTATATTTGGGGGAGACATGCGTCAGTGGATCTTAGACTCTGGGTAAAATCCATTGGGAAAAAGTGGTTTGAGAGTTGATATCTCAGAAGTCTGGAGACCCAGAGGGAATCTCGACCACTGATCGAGAAGAGGGTCATTGGATCGCTGATCTGGGTTGAAAGTTCAACCACCTGGAATGAAGGTCGGACCATTGATTGAGTAGGACATGTGCCTGTAGATCGTCAACTCCAGAGGATTGAAGTACGAAAGGAAGTTGGGTTTAAGTATAGAATGAGAACATCAAGATATCAGAGAATTTTTTGGCTTTAGAATCGGAGATCCTTGACCAGGAGGTCAGACTAGTTCCCTGAACTTCCAAATTAGGAACTATGAATGGAGATTATGTCCTTTAAGAAAAGTGAAAAATTTTATTCCCCGTAGTGGGTGTGTTACATTGAGTTGGACAAGTTGAAGAAATTTGGAATAATATATCCAATAAGAAATTATAACTGGATTTCAAATATGGTGGTTGTGAGAAAGAATACTGGGGAGATTTATATGTGTGTATATTTCAAGGATATTAATAAATCAAGTGTAAAGGATAATTATCATTTTCCTAACATGGAATTTCTCCTCCAACAAGTCACTGGATCATCCTGCATGTCCATGTTAGATGGTTTTTTTGGGTATAATCAAGTCTTGGTTGTAGAGGAAGACAGAGTGAAGAAAACCTTCATAATGACTTGGGAGACATATGCATGTGCTTGGATTCTCTTTGGTCTAAAGAATGTTGGGGATACGTTCCAGAGGGCTATGGATCATGCCTTTGAGGGTTTGATAGGAAAATTCATGGTGGAATACCAAGATGATTTGACAGTCCATTCAAAGACAAGAAATGAGCACATTCATCACCTAAGGAAAGTCTTTGATAGGTGTATATTATATGGATTTTCTTTATCCAAAGAAATGTTTGATTGTTGTGACTGGAGGAAAATTATTGGGTCATATTGTATGCAAAGAAAGAATCTATATTGATCCACAAAGGGTTAAAGATATAAATGAACTCAACCCTCCATCATCCAAGAAAGGAGTCCAATCATTTTTTGGAAAAATCAACTTTGTATAGAGATTTGTCCCTGATTACGCAAGTATTGTGAAACTGATCAAATCACTATTGAAAAAGGATCAAAGGTTTGAATGGAATTCAGATACAAAGGAGTATTTTAGTAACATAAAAAATGAAATCACTACATTCCCAGTCCTCATTAGTCCAGAATTCCAAAGAGACTTCATTATTTATTCATTTGCAACATAAATTGTTGTGGCATCTGTTCTTACTCAAAGAAATGACAAGGGTGAAGAAATACCAATTATTTTAATGAGAAAGACCCTTCATGATTATGAATTAAGATATTCAGAATTAGAGAAACAATCTTTGTCTCTTGTAAAGGAAGTAGCAAACTTTTGGGAAAAATATTAAATTCTCATGTCATTGCATATGTTCCATCCTCTCTTGTTAAGATGCTTTTAAATCAAAAATTGAGATAAGGGAAATGGGAAAATTGGTTGGCAAAGATTCAAGAGTATGAAATTGAAATTAAGCCTTTAAAAAAAACCAAAGGGAAGGGGTTGTGTAAGATAATTGCGAATGGTGATGCTTTGAATGGAGTAGTTTCGGTTTCAATTGGAAAACATAGATCTAGTTATGAATGGTATAAATATATTGTATTTAAAAAAAAATCTAGATAGTATCCTGTCACCATGACCCCAAAGGAAAGAAGAACATTAAAAATGAAATGAAATCAGTATGTATTGATTGTTTATGTTTTTTTCAGAAGGAATTATGATGGAATATTATTAAGGTGTGTTGATGAAAAGAGATCTCAAGAATTAATGCAAGAATTTCATGGAGGTATATGTGGTGGACATTTTTCACCCACTGCTACATCACATAAAATAATAAGAGTCAGATTTTATTGGCCATCCGTTTTCAAAGACTCATATGCTACGGTGAGAAAATGCATCTCTTGTCAACAATTTTCAGGGAAGATGAAAAAATATGCAATGCCATTACAACCCATATATGCAGAACAATCATTCTCCCAATGGGGATTGGACATCATCATACCAATAAATCCAAAATCAAGTAAAGGGAATATATACATCCTCACTGCTACAAATTATTTCACGAAATGGCAAGAAGCAATAGCATTAAAAAGGGTTGACTCCGAAGAATTTATTAAGTTTCTTACAGATAATATATTTTCAAGATTTGGTGTTCCAGAAAAGTCCATCTCTGATAATGGTTCAATTTTCACTGGGTCAAAATTTATAGAATTTTTTGGATAATATGGCATCGTCATGGGGAAATCATCAAACTATTATCCACAAGGGAATGGTCTTGCTGAATCTACCGATAAGAGACTCATTCATATTTTAAAGAAAACTACTGACCAGAATCAAAAGAATCAACATTCGAAATTGACGGACACTCTCTGGGTGAGAAGAATGACTATGAAAGATGGTACTAGAATGTCTTTGTATATGTTGGTTTATGGGAAGGAAGAAAAAATTCCAATCACCCTCAAACTAAATGCCTTGACCTATGCAGTTAATATAGAGGATGAAAAAGATAGTACTCCTATGCAAAAGAGACTAAATCAACTATTAAAATTGGAAGAAGAATGAAGTGAAGTTTTTCATAGAACATCTCAGAGGCAACAAAGTGTCAAAAAATATTTTGATCAAAGCACAACGGTAAATAATTTTCAAAAAGGCGAATTGGTGTTACTCTGGAACAAAGCTAAGGAGAAACCATCAATTCACATAGAGTTTCAAGCACTCTGGATCGGGCCATACATCATTGAAAAGATCCTGGGATTCAATTCATATATGCTCAAAGACATGAAGGGGGAAATGTTGATGTTGCATTTTAATGGGAGACACTTGAAAAGATTTTCCACCTGAAATTGTGTCTTCTTCTTGTACATAGTTTTCATTTATTTTGTACATCCTTGCTATTCAACTCCATAGCCTAAAGGATAAAAGCATATCGTCATGAAGATTCTGGATTCTTGACAACCCACATGGGGTTATCATCCCATAGTTGGAGCCAATTGTTGAAACCCTTTCTTGATTTTCATTTTCCCCTCCCTTGTTCCATTTTCCCACCTCTTTACACCTGTTCTCCCCCCCCTTCTATATTTTCCTTTTTTCCTTTTCCTATTTATCCCTTCTTTTTTCCTTTCTTGGTTACTGTACTTAGCCATTTTCACGTTCATGGACCTTCAGATCCATGAACTGTCTCACCTGCATTCTCGTTCATTCACCTATGCATAAGTCCTCCTCAACACTTAGAATTTTATTTAATTCACAGATACACAGATTAATATATATTCCTTCCCTTTCTGGAACCTTCAAATTTCACTTCAACTTCTGCGTTCTAAATTTTGACCATCACTTAACTTTTATTCTCATCACGGATGTCAGGTTCAAAATGTCCCATTTTTCTAATAATCATGAGTCTGACCGACTGCCTTCTATACTTAGTTTATTTGGGTGACTTATCTAACCGTGAGTTTGCGGGTTCACGAAAATTTCATATTGATTTTCTTTCATATCCATCCCCTCCATTACGTTGCTTTTCCCAATGCGCAATACATTTAAATTCTAAAAAACAATTTACAGACTTCGAAAAGGTCATTATTAATGACAAATGGATCGAGAAATATTCATTAAAGCTTCATTTGATTCTCATTTGCAGGGGGATTAATTATCATTATCTCTTGAAAAAGTTCATCTGTAGATATCATTCAGTTCAAGAAACAATTTTATCAACTTAATTGCAACACCAAATCGACAACAGTTCTGTGGTGATACTTTGAATATTTTTGGCCGCAAAGATCAAAATTTCCAGTGGTCGAGAGCATATTGGTATTATTCCTCCCCTCTTGTTGCTCAAAGAAACGAGAACATGATTTGGACATCTGGGATTGCTCTTGTTGGTTTTGTTCTAGAGGTTTTCAACTGTAAAGAGATTGTTGCATGGTGTGTTGACAAATACATACCAAATCAAAGGGATATACAACTCCAAGGACATTCCCCAATTTATTTGTCACCTCAATTTTTCTATAAAATGTTAAAGATGCTAGAGACCACTCTCTCCTTCAAAGGTGAAGATTGCATAGACATTTTGAAGAAATGTGATAATGGGCTTGACCTCTTGCCAGAGTACTTGGAGAATCCTATGTCCATACCAGTGGATATAACCATAATTCAGGTTTATTCTTTGAAGAACCCTTATCAAGAAATCACATGTTTATTCACCAAAATAATAGGTCAGGAGAATATTTATTCCATATCTTGGATGGTTCTATATATGTTGTATTTTACAGTCCAAGAGGAATATATTTTTGATTGGGGAAATCTCATTTCCATCGAAATTGCTTCCCAATTATCGCATTACAAAAAGGATAGGAAATTATTCATGGCTTCATATTTGATATTTTCTATCACCCACTATTACCAATTCCCAAATTTGACTATCAACAAGAGGGTAAAATGTGAAGCAGAACTTGTTTACTTTTGGTATCAGGCATTATGGAGGCATAAAACCCCTTTATTTTTCTATGAAGTTTATAATGACTTCGTTTCAATTTTCAAAAAAGTTTTATTCGGCGAAAGAACCTCTAGGATATATATTGAAGCTACCAAATTTCTAGAGAAGAAAGGAATGATAGAAAAAATGGAAAATCATAGTATTATAAGAATATTTTTTTCAAAAGAAAGTCCTTCCTTTCTTCCATATTATGTGTCTGATAAATTGTTCATCATGGAGATAGAAAGGCAACAAAATTTCTAGTTGCACTTTTTCCATGAAAAAAGGAAAAAATAATTTATTCCTCTACCTTGGAAGATTGTATAATTTGTATTGAGGAATATAAATAAAAATGATTATTTTGCAAGTCATTTTAACAATGTCATTTTGAGATATGTTGAGAATATCAAAGGTTTTGTCCCAAGAAAAATCTTTGTTGAACATATGCAATCAGTGGGGTTTAGTAATTATTTCATTCAAATTGTTTTGAGTGAAGAAGAAGAAATCAATAGCTAGAACACTCTTGCACATGATATTTCCAATATGGAAATATTACTCAAAAACAATAATCATTATAAACAAAAAGGAAAAAAATCCGATGAAAGGAGTGCTCAATATCCAGTTGTCATTCCGAAAAATACTACATCCAGGAACAATGCTCTAGCGGCCTACCTAGTTAAGAAGTATGTCAACAATAGATCTAGTGGAGGAGGATATAAGGACCCTCCTTCTGGAAAAATTGAAATTTCCCACAAACTTTCTGTAAGAAAGAAAATAAAAGAAAAACTCCATTGCAGAAGGAGGAGAATAATCTCTTAGAAAAGAATATTCAAAGTTTCTCTTTGGAAGATATGGAATTGGAAGCAGATGTTGAAAAGATACAATTTCCTTAAATAAAACAACAGGAGCATGTTGTTCAACAAAATATTGCATTAGAATTTGTCAAGAATGAAAGTTATAGTGAAGCAGAATCCTTTACTATTCAAAGTGTTGTTTTTTTATAAATATTCTAAAACGTTAATATTGGAAAGAAATGATAAGATAAATAAGAAATGAAAATCCCGCTCAGAGGTTGACCTTAAGTGTATGTGACCATCTCAAATTTCCAAAATGCGCAAGGCAACCAGGGATGCACTTGATGATTCTATTGATGGTTTCAAAGTTGAGAATGCCAAGATAAAAGAAAGAATCAAAGAATTAGAAACTTCCTTGATGCCTCTTCCCATTTTGGCTAGCCCTTTAACAATGATAAATCCAACCACACCATGTACAAAATTAAAAGGATCATCAAGTTTTCTTATGGTTGTTCGAAATTATGTTGAGATGAATATTAAAAAGAGAATGTAACTCGTAATGGAGGCCTAGGAAATCTCTAAAAGTATTGTTTCTTTTGGCTCGAGAGCGCAAGCGTTCCATGAATATCTTCAAGATGACATTAAAATAAAAGAAGGGTTTTCTACAGATGTTATCATACCATTTGGAATAAATGTTTCAAATATGACAAAAGAGGAGAGAAGAATATTTTCCTTCACCCACTCGAATTAAACAGTTGAAAGCATATTGGATAGAAAAGATTAAAAATATAGGAGATATTGTTCAAACTTGCATTGAAGTCATAACAAAGAGAGAACAATTATTCAAAAGGATTAGAAAAATATGCTTAACAGGTATCACAGGCGAAGTTCAAGATCCCAAATTAATCTTTAATTCAATGTTTATGACAAAGAAACAATTTATTGAACACATGGAAATACTGAAAGGACTATTGGCCAAAAAATTCAATAGTGTAATTGAGTATGGTGAAGAATAAATTGATAATTGGCTTATTAATTACTCTATAAAAAATCAAGACATTGAAGAATCAATCCATGCTATTTCTCATGATCTAAGAAATTTAGGAGAATTATTTAATATCAAAATTAGACATGAGATAAATGTTGCTCCTATGAAAAATTATACTGAAGATTGGTTTAAAAGAGCAATTGATAAGTTAACTAAAGAAGGCCAATAAACAACAGTTTGGACAACTCCAAAAACTGCCAGTGAGGAGAATAAAAGAACAAAAGAAAGCAAATGAAGAGGGAGAGATACCATCATAGTAATTCCATGATGATCACAGTCTACTTTCTTTATCAGTTTTCATCCAATTATTCTTCTTCTTTGAATAAAAAGGTTTAACCAAAATCTGATAACTTTCTCTTTGTCTTCTTTCTAGATCTTGCTGCTATGCATACACCCACCTTCTTCCTTCTACAATTTATTTCCTTGTACATGTTTACTTTTATGGTCCGCAAGAACCCCAATCCCAGTACTCTGGATACACACCTTTTAAATTTCAAAGCATTGTATTAGACTCTATTATTCTTTATAAATCCCAAGAGAACTAATTCGAGATCAGTTTTGACTGTATTTTATAACTCTAAGCTCTAAGTATAAAGTATTTAAAATTGATTGATCATATTATTCTTTTGAGCTATGAAATTATTTAATCTATAAAATTTCTCTTATGCATCTGGACCATCTTCTTTTATTTTGATGTGTGATCATAAATCTTTATTTTCACTATGATGGGTGTGAGGAAATTATGTGCAATGTGTGATGTGTGAGGTTCCTGGTCCTTTCTCAAGAATTCTCTTAAAATAAGTCTTTTATCTATCAAGATTTTTTTTATCTTTCTTTGAGCATAAATATTGGACCATCTTAAGGTCCTATATTATTTCTAGATCTAAAGTTACTAAAGAATACCATAAGACAAAGAGGAGTACCACCTCTATAAAAATGCAGGAGGATTCATATCCTTGTGAGGTTTTCATTTTGGTCCTAGTGGATTCAAGCGTCAACACATTTATAATAAAACAAGAATGCCAACAATGGGTTTCAAATGTGTGACATACCCATATAAAAAAATATATAAATTTTTTGTTGAAATTAAATAAAGTAACTGTTGCAAAAGCACTCCTCCAATAAAATAGAATAAATATGTTACTATTTTCTGAAATTCATCATAGTTATAGATCATCCATAAAATGTAGAATTTAGGATTCAATCTCATTCAGGCTCAAATCATTACATGAATAAAAAGAGGATCTTCCTCAAAACATTTAACCATATTAGATCATATTTGAATCTATCTATAAATGAGAAGGATTAGATCATATTTGAATCTATCTATCAACAATATGCTTTGGGAATCTAGTTCAATTACCAATGAATTAAACTAGTCTCTATTTTTCACATCTAGTTTAAATTGAAACATAATTATTAATACATTTTTTTTTAATACAGGTTGATGTTTATGGAAGTTTTTCTTTTGTCAAATGACAGATTTGTAACATGCATGAGGTAGATGGTTAACCTTTGGAACTGAGTTTTAGGTGGAGAATAGAAAGTGGATATAGTGACATATATGGTATTGGTCTTAGTGCTAGAGTGTTCTCATACACCAATTTGGTGTCTGTCTTGGCCATAACCTTAAAATTAGAGTATCATTATTATTACCCATATTCAATAGATAGTTTTGTTGATGCTTGAAAAACCTAAACAAGTTGTTGTAACTATTGTTAAAACTTAAAACCTCCTTTGATTTTAAAACAAATGCTCATTATGCTAAGTAGATTCCATGGATAGTTGCAAGGACATAGTGGAGGTGCAATCTACACGTGGAGTGGTGTCCACTGCCTCTTGTTCCCACCAACCATGCATTGAATCAAGTCCATGCATTGGGCGTATTGAATATGTATATTGGCTCTGATGTGCAGGTCCAGAAACCCCAAATCCATATTTTTCAGTTCATACAAATGGGTAAGAATATACACAGGTTACAAAGGCCATTAAGACTAAGAATGGACTTTGAAACCTCTAGGTGCATATCATACCTAGGTTTAAATGGGTTTGGGATAGTATACAAAAATAAAAAGAATGTGTAAATAGCAAAAGAGAGGAGAAAGGTTCAGAATGTCTAAGTAAGAGGGAAATGTACACATTAATGTTAGAACTATGACAGATGGTCTATAATTTTGATGCATTGGGTAGGAATTACAGATTGTGTATGGGAAATTATGTTTATCCCAAGAATGGATGTGGATAAGCTTCAATAAAAGCCCAGAGAAAGGTGGAGATATGACTGACAAGACCTCCTTCCAGACAATCAAATGCTGAACTGACTCTTGAATACCCAATTAACAAGTTAGAATTTTACTACTGAAGTTCAATTTATATTAATCGGCTTGCTAGGGAATGTTGATCTATAAGCATCAGCAAGAATTCAGATGGGAGAAGGGAACATTAAAAATACAATTTATGGTGCTCATAGTAGAAGAGTTTTAAATATTGATGTACATTTGAAGGATAAAAATTAAAATATTTGGAACCCTTCCATGATCATAGGTGTAATGTCCTTTAAAAGGAATTGGGGTTTAGAAATTTGATCCTCGGGTTAGACCAATGTAGAGAAACATTTCCATGGGAACATGCTAAAGTAGGAACCTGGGCTTCTGTTGATAACTATACAAATATGCATATGTTATTTTTTTAACACAATGGTTACCCCTCTGAAATCAACTCCAAATCAGCTACACCAGCAATGAGGCGGTGTAATCTTGGTAAGAATTGAGGAGAGTAAGAACTTTTTGGAACTTTTTGGTTCTCTTGCATGGTCATTATTAATGAAAGAGGCCAAATAGTGGTTGTCAATGACCAATTTTGGTGTGTAGGGTCCTTTATTTTTTGGTTAATAGTGGTTTTCAATGACCATTTTTGGTGTGTAGGGTCCTTTATTTTTTCTTTATCTTTATATAAAAATGGGCCTTTTTCTACATTCAAATTGTAGGGAATATGGTGTTTTTGAAGACCACAAGTCACATTCCTACAATGAACCATTAAGTCCCCTTCATGAAAATGGAATGTATCTCTATCATAGAACAACCTGTTGGACACCCTTAAAGAGCTAGAAATGGATCAAAACACGTGTCAAATATTATAGACAAGGAATCCACTACTATTTCTTACAAGTCATTCTACAGTGACACATGGTTTTCCCTTTCAACGATGCTTCTCATGAGTATTACTAAAAAATTCCAAACACAAGGTTGATGGACTAGATGTGGATAAGATTCAGTAACAGCCCAGATATGACTGACAAGACCTCCTTCCAGACAATCAAATGGGAAAATGACTCTTGAATATCAAATTAACAAGTTAGAATTTTACTATTGAACTTCAATTTGTATTAATTGGCTTGCTAGGGAATGTTCATCTAGAAGCATCAACAAGAATTAAGACGAGAGAAGGGAACAATCAAAATCTAAATTATGGTGTTCAGAGAATAAAAACATTTAACTATTGTATTACTACAGGAATGTATTTTATTAAAAGCTTCATACATGGTGATGAGTGGCTACCAACTACAATTAGTTAATCCAAGAAAAATGATGGGTTATGATGCATCTTAGAATGTATGGTTGATATAGTTGTTAGTGAACACTTCTCACATTTATAACATTTTTCTCTCTATATTGCTCCTTGACAATGGGTGTAGTGTTTAGTTGAAATGAATTGGGTGTAGTGTTCACCTGAAATGCATTGGACTAAAAATTCTCATTGAAGAAATCCACTAACAACATGATTTTCTCTTCATTGTTTCACATGTCTTTTGAATAGTATTGCAATTTCAATCTGAGTTTGATTTTACTTATAGCTACTAATGTTTTTAAAGAAGTTATTTGGTCTTTATAGTTGAAGCAGCCATGATAAGTTGATTGGATTTTTGCAAGAAGGTCTTTGTTATGTCCCTCACCAAGGTTTGATTCCACAAAACAATTGTCAATATACTCTCGCAAGGGGGTTGATGATAAGTAGTTTAATTGTCATGACCCTAAATCAAATCGGGTAGTTACACATCTCACAACTGTAAAATGGTGTCTCGCCTCTTAATAGATAGTGGATACATGACACTTTAGTGTAATAAATTACCATTCACAATATTTCTTTATAGTTGAAGTACATTTACAAACATGGATGCAACATCAAGGAGCCAATTTCTTTTCATTTGAAGGTAAATGTTATTTGTACTCATTTCCAATTCCAATTTTCCATTGTGGCAATTATGTTCCTGTATTGTTAATTGTGATTATATTTGTTGTATATGTCTCGGTGATATTTTTCACAAAGTATAAAATTATTTCCGTACTATTTTGTTTGACAATAATGATAAAAGGGAAGATTTATTGTAGTAAATGTGTTGAACCTGCATAGAATAGATATAGCTAGGAATTGACATACACAGTTACAGAGAAAATATGAGAAAAGAGAAGTAGAAGAGAAAGAATGGAAGAATTCCCATTAACCAAATGAATGAATGATAATTTACACATGATATACTCTGTATAACTTAACTAATGTGAAATGGAGGTGAATTCAATGCACCATAGTGGTGGTGTAGAGTGATATGGACACAGACCAATAGTTACGGGAGTAAACGTCCACCTAGTCTAGT
>JASDQU011400802.1:26594-42554 GCA_032191745.1 Picea mariana
TAGATTTGAAGAAGGGGCGCATGCGTTAACAACTCGACTCCTTCAGTCTTCACAAGATCGCACATCGGGTGATTCACATGTTGGCGCGACTAAATTCCTGAAACCCGAAGTTGCGACGTGATCTAGACCATAGATCTAAGGATCTATTGAGACCCTTCTTGACCTTTGATTTGAAGTAGGTGAATATTGGGAAATCGGGAATCGGGGAGAGAGAGGTAAGCCAACCTCCAAAGTCGTGAAACATGAAATATCGATTCGCGAGAGAGGAGATCTAGACCGTTGAATCTAGGAGGGTACGTGTCAACAGGTCGGAATATCTAGAGGAAGTTAGAGATTGAAGTGTTGAGACACCTGAAGTCCCGAAGAAATATTTGGACAATGAGATCTAAGGGAGATGTGGCGTGAATCTGTGAACTCCGGGTAAAGTCCCGAAGTGATTTGTAGCAGTCAGATCTAAGAGAAGCGTGGCATAGATCCATACACTCCGGGTAAAGTCCCGAAGTAATCCTTGATTGTTAGATTTGGGGGAGACACGTGTTAGTGGATATTAGACTCTAGATAAAATCCATTGGGAAAAAGAGGTTTGAGAGTTGATATCTCAGAAGTCCGGAGACCCAGAGGGAATCTCGACTGTCAATCGAGAAGAGGGTCATTGGACCGCTGATCTGGGTTGACAGTTCAACCACCCAGAATGAAGGATGGACTATTGATTGAGTAGGACAGGTGCCCATAGATCGTCAAATCCAGAGGATTGAAGTACGAAAGGAAGTTGGGTTTAATTATAGAATGAGAACATCAAGGTCTCAGAGAATTGTTTGGCTTTAGAATCGGAGATCCTTGACCAGGAGGTCGGACTGGTTCCCTGAACTCCTAAATTAGGAACTATGAATGGAGATTATGTCCTTGAAGAAAAGTGAAAATTTTTATTTCCCGTAGTGGGTGTGTTACATTGAGTTGGAAAATTTGAAGAAATTTGGAATAATATATCCAATAAGAAATTATAACTAGATTTCAAATATGGTGGTTGTGAGAAAGAATACTGGGGAGATTTGGATGTGTGTAGATTTCAAGGATCTTAATAGATCAAGTGTAAAGGATAATTATCATTTTCCTAACATGAAATTTCTCCTCCAACAAGTCACCGGATCATCCTGCATGTCCATGTTAGATGGTTTTTATGGGTATAATCAAGTCTTTGTTGTAGAGGAAGACAGAGCGAAGAAAACCTTCATAATGCCTTGGGAGACATATGCATGTGCTTCGATTCTGTTTGGTCTAAAGAATGTTGGGGCTACGTTCCAGAGGGCTATGGATAATGCCTTTGAGGGTTTTATAGGAAAATTCATGGTGGACTACCAAGATGATTTAACAGTCCATTCAAAGACAAGAAATGAGCACATTCATCACCTGAGGAAAGTCTTTGATAGGTGTATATTATATGGATTTTCTTTATCCAAAGAAATGTTTGTTTGTTGTTACTGAAGGAAAATTATTGGGTCATATTGTATGCAAAGAAAGAATATATATTGATCCACAGAGGGTTAAAGCTATAAATGAACTCAACCCTCCATCATCCAAGAAAGGAGTCCAATCATTTTTTGGAAAAATCAACTTTGTACAGAGATTTGTCCCTGATTATGCAAGTATTGTGAAACTGATCAAATCACTATTGAAAAAGGATCAAAGGTTCGAATGGAATTCAGATACAAAGGAATATTTTAGTAACATCAAAAAGGAAATCACTATATTCCCAGTCCTCATTAGTCCAAAATTCCAAAGAGACTTCATTATTTATTCATTTGCAATAGAAATTGTTGTGCAATCTGTTCTTACTCAAAGAAATGCCAAGGGTGAAGAACTACCAATTATTTTAATGAGAAAGACCCTTCATGATTATGAATTAAGATATTCGGAATTGGAGAAACAATCTCTGTCTCTTGTAAAGGAAGTAGAAAACTTTTGGGCTTACATTTTAAATTCTCATGTCATTGCATATCTTCCATCCTCTCCTATTAAGATGCTCTTAAATAAAAAATTGAGATAAGGGAAATGGGAAAATTGGTTGGCGAAGATTCAAGAGTATGACATTGAAATTAAGCCTTTAAAAAAAATCAAAGGGCAGAGGTTGTGTAAGATAATTGCGAATGATGATGCTTTGAATGGAGTAGTTTCGGTTTCAATTGGAAAACATAGATCTAGTTATGAATGGTATAAATATATTGTATTTTTTTTTAAATTTAGACGATATCCTGTCACCATGAACCCAAAGGAAAGAAGAGCATTAAAAATGAAATGAAATTTGTATGTATTGATTGTTGATGTTTTATTCAGAAGGAATTATGATGGAATATTATTAAGGTGTGTTGATGAAAAGAGAGCTCAAGAATTAATGCAAGAATTTCATGGAGGTATATGTGGTGGACATTTTTCACCCACTGCTACATCGCATCAAATAATAAGAGTCATATTTTATTGGCCATCTGTTTTCAAAGACTCATATGCTACAGTGAGACAATGCATCTCTTGTCAACAATTTTCAAGGAAGATGAAAAAACATGCAATGCCATTACAACCCATGTATGTAGAACAATCATTCTCCCAATGGGGATTGGACATCATCATACCAATAAATCCAAAATCAAGTAAAGGGAATATATACATCCTCACTGCTACAGATTATTTCACGAAGTGGCAAGAAGCAGTAGCATTAAAAAGGGCTGACTCCGAAGAATTTATTAAGTTTCTTAGAGATAATATATTTTCAAGATTCGGTGTTCCAGAAAAGTCCATTTCTGACAATGGTTCAATTTTCATTGGGTCAAAATTTATAGAATTTTGTGGAGAATATGGCATCATCATGGGGAAATCATCAAACTATTATCCACAAGGGAATGGTCTTGCTGAATCTACCAATAAGACACTCATTCATATTTTAAAGAAAACTATTGACCATAATCAAAAGAATCGACATTCGAAATTTATGGACACTCTATGGGTGAGAAGAATGATTATGAAACACAATACTAGAATGTCTCTGTATATGTTGGTTTACGGGAAGGAAGAAAAAATTCCAATCATCCTCAAACTAAATGCCTTGATCTATGCAATTAATATAGAGGATGCAAAAGATAGTACTCCTATGCAAAAGAGACTAAATCAACTATTAAAATTGGAAGAAGAATGAAGTGAAGTTTTTCATAGAACATCTTAGAGGCAACAGAGTGTCAAAAAATATTTTGATTAGAGCGCAATGGTAAATAATTTTCAAAAAGGCGAATTGGTGTTACTTTGGAACAAAGCTAAGGAGAAACCATCAATTCACATAAAGTTTCAAGCACTCTGGATCGGGCCATACATCATTGAAAAGATCCTGGGTTTCAATTCATATATGCTCAAAGACATGAAGGGGAAAATGTTAATGTTGCATGTTAATGGGAGACACTTGAAAAGATTTTCCACCTGAAATTGTGTCTTCTTCTTGTACATAGTTTTCATTTATTTTGTACATCCTTACTATTCAACTCCATAGCCTAAAGGATAAAATCATATGGTCATGAAGATTCTAGATTCTTGACAACCCATAGGGGGTTATCATCCCACAGTTGGAGCCAGTTGTTGAAACCCTTTCGTGATTTTCATTTTCTCCTCCCTTGTTCCATTTTCCCACCTCTTTACACCTGTTCTTCCCCCCATTCTATATTTACCTTTTTCCCATTTCCTATTTATCCCTTCTTTTTCCCTTTCTTGGTTACTGTACTTAGCCATTTTCATGTTCGTGGACCTTTAGATCCACGAACTATCACACTTGCATTCTCGTTCATTCACCTATGCATAAGTCCTCCTCAACACTTAGAATTTTCTTTAATTCACAGATACACAGATTAATATATATGCCTTCCCTTTCTGGAACCTTCAAATTTCACTTCAACTTCCGCGTTCTAAATTTTGACCATCACTTAACTTTTATTCTCATTGTGGATGTCAGGTTCAAAATGTCCCATTCTTCTAATAATCGCGAGTCCGACCGACTGCCTTCTATACTTAGTTTATTTGGGTGACTTATCCAACCGTGGGTTTGTGGGTTCACGAAAATTTCATATTGATTTTCTTTCATCTCCATCCCCTCCATTACATTGCTTTTCCCAATGCGCAATACATTTAAATTCTAAAAAAAAAATTGCAGACTTCGAAAAGGCCGTTATTATTGATGAATGGCTCGAGAAATATTCATTAAAGCTTCATTTGATTCTCATTTGCAAGGGGATTAATTATCATTATCTCTTGAAAAAGTTCATCTGTAAATATCATTCAGTTCAAGAAACAATTCTATCAACTTAATTGCAACATCAACTCGACAACAGTTCTGTGGTGATACTTTGAATATTTTTGGCCGCAAAGATCAGAATTTCCAGTGGTCGAGAGCATATTGGTATTATTCCTCCCCTCTTGTTGCTCAAAGAAACGAGAACATGATTTGGACATTTGGGACTGCTCTTGTTGGTTGTGTTCTAGAGGTTTTCAACTGTAAAGAGATTGTTGCATGGTGTGTTGACAAATACATACCAAATCAAAGGGCTATACAACTCCAAGTACATTCCCCAATTTATTTGTCACCTCAAGTTTTCCGTAAAATGTTAAAGCTGCTAGAGACCACTCTCGCCTTCAAAGGTAAAGATTGCATAGACATTTTGAAGAAATGTGGCAATGGGCTCAACCTCTTGCCAGAGTACTTGGAGAATCCTACGTCCATACCAGTGGATATAACTAGAATTCAGGTTGACTCTTTGAAGAACCCTTATCGAGAAATCTCATGGTTATTCACCAAAATAATAAGTCAGGAGAATATTTATTCTATATCTTGGATGGTTCTATAAATCTTGTATTTTACAGTCCAAGAGAAAGCTGTTTTTGACCGGGGCAAGCTCATTTCCATCGAAATTGCTTCCCAATTATTGCATTACAAAAAGGATAGGAAATTCTTCATGGCTTCATATTTGATATTTTCTATCACGCACTATTACCAATTCCCAAATTTGACTATCAACAAGAGGGTAAAATGTGAAGCAGAACTTGTTTACTTTTGGTATCATGCATTATGGAGGCATAAAACCCCTTTATTTTTCTATGAAGTTTATAATGAATTCATTTCAATTTTCAAAATTTTTTTATTCGGCGAAAGAACCTCCAGGATATCTATTGAAGGTACCAAATTTCTAGAGAAGAAAGGAACGATAGAAAAAATGGAAAATCACAGTATTATAAGAATATTTTTTTCAAAATAAAATCCTTCCTTTCTTCCATATTATGTGTCTGATAAATTGTTCATCACGGAGATAGAAATGCAACGCAATTTCTAGTTGCACTTTTTCCATGAAAAAAGGAAAAAATAATTTATTCCTCTACCCTGGAAGATTGTTTAATTTGTATTGAGGAATATAAATAAAATTGATTAATTTGCAGGTCATTTTAACAATGTCATTTTGAGATATGTTGAGAATATCAAAGGTTTTGTCCCAAGAAAAATATTTTTTGAACATATGCAATCAATGGGGTTTAGTAATTGTTTCATTCAAATTGTTTTGAGTGAAGAAGAAGAAATCAATAGCTAGAACACTCTTGCACATGATATTTCTGATATGGAAATCTTACTTAGTAACAACAATCATTATAAACAAAAAGAAAAAAAATTCGGTGAAAGGAGTGCTCAATCTCCAGTTGTCACTTCGAAAAATACTACATCCAGGAGAAATGCTCTAGTGGCCTACCTAGTTAAGAAGTATGTCAACAATAGATCTAGTGGAGGAGGAGATAAGGACCCTCCCTCCAGAAAAAATGAAAGTTCCCACAAACTTTCTGTAAGAAAGAAAAGAAAAGAAAACTCCATTGTAGAAGGAGGAGAATAATCTCTTAGAAAAGAATATTCAAAGTTTCTCTTTGGAAGATATGGAATTGGAAGCAGATGTTGAAAAGATATAATTTCCTTAAATAAAACAACAGGAGCATGTTGTTCAACAAAATACTGCATTAGAATTTTTCGGGAATGAATGTTTTAGTGAAGCAGAATCCTTTACTATTCAAAGTGTTGTTTTTTTATGAATATTCTAAAATGTTAATATTGGAAAGAAATGATCAGAGAAATAAGAAATGAAAATCCCGCTCAGAGGTTGACCTTAAGTATATGTGACCATCTCAAATTTCCAAAATGCACAAGGCAACCGAGGATGCACTTGATGATTCTATTGATGGTTTCGAAGCTGAGAATGCCAAGATAAAAGAAAGAATCAAAGAATTAGAAACTGACTTGATGCCTCTTCCCATTTTGGCTAGCCCTTTAACAACGATAAATCCAACTACATCATGTACCAAATTAAAAGGATCATCAAGTTTTCTTATGGTTGTTCGAAATTATGTTGAGACAAATATTAAAAAGAGAATGTCACTCGTAATGGAGGCCTAGGAAGTCTCTAAAAGTATTGTTTCTTTTGGTTCGAGAGCGCATGCGTTCCATGAATATCTTCAAGATGACATTAAAAGAAGAGAAGGGTTTTATACAGAGTTGTCATACCATTTGGAATAAATGTTTCAAATATGACAGAGGCAAAGAGGAGAGAATAATATTTTCCTTCACCCACTTGAATTAAACAGTTGAAAGCATATTGGATAGAAATGATTAAAAATATAGGAGATATTGTTCAAACTTGCATTGAAGTCATAACAAAGAGAGAATAATTATTCAAAAGGATTAGAAAAATAGACTTAACAGGTATCACAGGCGAAGTTCAAGATCCCAAATTAATCTTTAATTCAGTGTTTATGACAAAGCAACAATTTATTAAACACATGGAAATACTAAAAGGATTATTGGCCAAAAAATTCAATAGTATAATTGATTATGGTGAAGAAGAAATTGATAATTGGCTTATTGATTACTCTATAAAAAATCAAGACATTGAAGAATCAATCCATGCTATTTCTCATGATCTAAGAAATTTAGGAGAATTATTTAATATCAAAATTAGACATGAGATAAATGTTGCGCCCATGAAAAATTATACTGAAGATTGGTTTAAAAGAGCAATTGATAAGTTAACTAAAGAAGGCCAAGAAACGACAGTTTGGATAGCTCCAAAAACCGTTAGCGAGGAGAATAAAAGAACAAAAGAAAGCAAATGAAGAGGGAGAGATACCATCATAGTAATTCCATGATGATCACAGTCTACTTTCTTTATCAGTTTTCATCCAATTATTCTTCTTCTTTGAATAGAAAGGTTTAACCAAAATATGATAACTTTCTCTTTATCTTCTTTCCAGATCTTGCTGTTATGCATACACCCACATTCTTCCTTCTACAATTTATTTCCTTGTACATGTTTACTTTTATGGTCCCCAGGAACCCCAATCCCATTCCTCTGGATACACGCCTTTTAAATTTCAAAGCATTGTAACAGACTCTATTATTTTTTATAAATCCCAAGAGAACTAATTTGAGATCAGTTTTGACTGTATTTTATAACTTTAAGCTCTGAGTATAAAGTATTTGAAATTGATCGATCATATTATTCTTTTGAGCTATGCAAGTATTTACTCTATAAAATTTCTCTTATGCATCTGGACCATCTTCTTTTATTTTTATGTGTGATCATAAATCTTTATTTTCACTATGATGGGTGTGAGGAAATTGTGTGCAATGTGTGATGTGTGAGGTTCCTGGTCCTTTCTCGGGAATTCTTTTAAAATAAGTCTTTTATCTTTCAACATTTTTTTTTTTATCTTTATTTGAGCATAAATATTGGACCATCTTAAGGTCCTATATTATTTCTAGATCTAAAGTTATTAAAGAATACCATAAGCCAAAGAGGAGTACCACTATAAAAATGCAGGAGGATTCATATCCTTGTGAGGTTGTCATTTTGGTCCTGACGGATTCAAG
Organism: Picea mariana; assembly: GCA_032191745.1. Lineage (NCBI taxonomy): Eukaryota > Viridiplantae > Streptophyta > Pinopsida > Pinales > Pinaceae > Picea > Picea mariana. The sequence goes on from JASDQU011400802.1 coordinate 34,525, forward strand.
CGTCAACACATTTATAATAAAACAAGAATGTCAACAATGGGTTTCAAATGTGTGACATACCCATATTTAAAAAATATATAAAAATTTTGTTGAAATTAAATAAAGTAACTGCTGCAAAAACACTCCTCCAATAAAATAGAATAAATATGTTACTATTTTCTGAAATTCATCATAGTTATAGATCATCCATAAAATGTAGAATTTAGGATTCAGTCTCATTCAGGCTCAAATCATCACATGCATAAAAAGAGGATCTTCCTCAAAACATTTAACCATATTAGATCATATTTGAATCTATCTATAAATGAGAAGGATTAGATCATATTTGAATCTATCTGTCAACAATATGTTTTGGGAATCTAGTTCAATTATCAATGAATTAAACTAGTCTCTGTTTTTCACATCTAGTTTAAATTGAAACATAATTATTAATACATTTTTTTTTTGATAGAGGTTGATGTTTATGGAAGTTTTTCTTTTGTCAAATGATAGATTTGCAACATGCCTTAGGTAGATGGTTAACCTTTGGAACTGAGTTTTAGGTGGAGAATAGAAAGTAGATATATTGACATATATGGTATTGGTCTTAGTGCTAGAGTGTTCTCATACACCAATTTGGTGTCTGGCTTGGCCATAACCTTAAAATTAGAGTATCATTATTATTACCCATATTCAATAGATAGTTTGTTGGTGCTTGAAAAACCTAAACAAGTTGTTGTAACTATTGTTAAAACTTAAAACCTCTAATTTTAAAACAAATTCTCATTAAGCTAAGTAGATTCCATGGATAGTTGCAAGGACATAATGGAGGTGCAATCTATAGGTGGAGTGGTGTCCACTACCCCTTGTTCCCACCAACCATGCATTGAATCAAGTCCATGCATTAGCTGTATTGAATATGTATATTGGCTCTGATGTGCAGGTCCCGAAACCCCAAATCCATATTTTCAGTTCATACAAATGGGTAAGGATATACACAGGTTACAAAGGCCATTAAGACCAAGAACGAACTTTGAAACCTCTAGGTGCATATCAGACCCAGGTTTAAATGGGTTTGGGATAATATACAAAAATAAAATGAATGTGTAAATAGCAGAAGAGAGGAGAAAGGTTTAGACTGTCTAAGTAAGAGGGAAATGTACACATTAATGTTAGAACTATGAGAGATGACCTATAATTTTGATGCACTGGGTAGGCATTACAGATTGTGTCTGGGAAATTATGTTTATCCCAAGAATGGATGTGGATAGGCTTCAATAATAGCCAAGAGAAAGGTGGATATATGACTGACAAGACCTCCTTCCAGACAATCAAATGGGGAAATGACTCTTGAATACCCAATTAACAAGTTAGAATTTTACTACTGAAGTTCAATTTATATTAATCAGCTTGCTAGGGAATGTTGATCTATATGCATCAACAAGAATTCAGATGGGAGAAGGGAACATTAAAAATACAATTTATGGTGCTCATAGTAGAAGAGTTTTAAATATTGATGTACATTTGAAGGATAAAAATTAAAATATTTGGAACCCTTCCATGATCATAGGTGTAATGTCCTTTAAAAGGAATTGGGGTTTACAAATTTGATCCTTGGGTCAGACCAATGTAGAGAAAAATTTCCATGGGAACATGCTAAAGTAGGATCTTGGGCTTCTGTTGATAACTATACAAATATGCATATGTTATTTTTTAACACAATGGTTACCCCTCTGAAATCAACTCCAAATTAGCCACACTAGCAATGAGGCGGTGTAATCTTGGTAAGAACTGAGGAGAGTAAGAACTTTTTGGAACTTTGTGGTTCTATTGCATGGTCATTATTAATGAAAGAGGCCAAATAGTGGTTGTCAATGACCAATTTTGGTGTATAGGGTCCTTTATTTTTTGGTTAATAGTGGTTTTCAATGACCATTTTTGGTGTGTAAGGTCCTTTATTTTTTCTTTATCTTTATATAAAAATGGGCCTTTTCTACATTCAAATTGTAGGGAAAATGGTGATTTTGAAGACCACAAGTAACATTCCTACAATGAACCATTAAGGCCCCTTCATGAAAATGCCATGTATCTCTATCATAGAACAACCTGTTGGACACCCTTAAACAACTAGAAATGGCTCACAACACTTGTCGAATATTATAGACAAGGAATCCACTACTATTTCTTACAAGTCCTTTTACAGTGACACGCAGTTTTCCCTTTCAACGATGTTTCTCATGAGTATTACTAAAAAATTCCAAACACAAGGTTGATGGACTAGATGTGGATAAGATTCAGTTACAACCCAGATATGACTGACAAGACCTCCTTGTAGACAATCAAGTGTGAAAATGACTCTTGAATATCAAATTAACAAGTTAGAATTTTACTATTGAACTTCAATTTGTATTAATTGGCTTGCTAGGGATAGTTCATCTAGAAGCATCAACAAGAATTAAGACGGGAGAAGGGAACAATCAAAATCTAAATTATGGTGTTCAGAGAATAAAAAAATTTAACTATTGTATTACTATGGGAACGTATTTTATTAAAAGCTTCATACATGGTGATGAATGGCCACCAACTACAATTAGTTAATTCAAAAAAAATGATGGGTTATGATGCATCTTATAATGTATGGTTGATATAGTTGTTAGTGAACACTTCTTACATTTATAACATTTTTCTCTCTGCATTGCTCCTTGACAATGGGTGTAGTGTTTAGTTGAAATGAATTGGGTGTAGTGTTCACCTGAAATGCATTGGACTAAAAATTCTCAAGCAATTGTCATTGAAGAAATCCACTAACAACATGATTTTCTCTTCATTGTTTCATATGTCTTTTGAATAGTATTGCAATTTCAATCTGAGTTTGATTTTACTTATAGCTACTAATGTTTTTAAAGAAGTTATTTGGTCTTTATAGTTGAAGTAGGCATGATAAGTTGATTGGATTTTTGTAAGAAGGTCTTTGTTATGTCCCTCACCAAGGTTTGATTCCACAAAACAATTGTCAATATACTCTCGCAAGGGGGTTGATGATATGTAGTTCAACTGTCATGGCCCTAAATCAAATTAGGTAGTTACACATCTGACAACTGTAAAATGGTGTCTCACCTCTTAATAGATAGTGGATACATGACACTTTCGTGTAATAAATTAGCATTCAAAATATTTCTTTATAGTTGAAGTACATTTACAAACATGGATGCAACATCAAGGAGCCAATTTCTTTTCATTTGAAGGTAAATGTTATTTGTACTCATTTCCAATTCCAATTTTCCATTGTGGAAATTATGTTCCTGTATTGTGAATTGTGATTATATTTGTTGTATATGTCTCGGTGATATTTTTCACAAAGTATAAAATTATTTCCGTACTATTTTATTTGACAATAAAGATAAAAGGGAAGATTTATTGCAGTAAATGTGTTGAATCTGCATAGAATAGATATAGCTAGGAATTGACATACACAGTTACAAAGAAAATATGAGAAAAGAGAAGTAAAAGAGAAAGAATGGAAGAATTCCCATTAACCAAATGAATGAATGATAATTTACACATGATATACTCTGTATAACTCAACTAATGCGCAATGGAGGTGAATTCAATGCACCATAGTGGTGGTCTAGAGTGATATGGACACACACTAGTAGTTACAGGAGTAAACGTCCACCTAGTCTAGTCTCTCAGGCAGTTACAGGAATGAACTGCCACCTAGTCTGAGTTAACTAGTCTCTCAGTCTTCAGTTAACTGACTGAAAAAAAGTGAAGTGAGGAGGAGATCGGGTAATCACTAGTAATGCGCTAGTTTGGTGATGATACCATAAAAATACATATTAGTTGGTGATGATCTCAATGCTGCATGGTGATAATCCCAATGTGGCATCTATGCTCCACTCAACTGATCAAACTAAAGTGTGAACTGAAGAGAATATTCTCCCTAAAATATAGGAGAATTAATAACGACTAATAAACATAGGGAAAACCTTAGGAAAAAGAAATCATAGGTGTGTGTGAAGTATCTCCAAAAATTGTCCCTCGTGAGTAGGTTCTTTTTGGTTGAAATACTTGAATTTTTGTTGAACTATTACATACTTATAGATTGATAGATAGATATGATTATGTGGGAGGTCCACTGAAATACTTAGTTATAATAGGTAGGTAGTCAATCTCCAAGGAAAAAAAGATGAATTGTTGTGAAATGTGTCATTCTTGAACAACATCATGTATATTTCTATATTGGAATATAACATTTTTCTCAAGCATGTATTCTGGCGCCTGTGGGGTGTAAGAGTATAGTGAACATTTTTCTCAAGAATGTATTCTGGCGCCTGTGGGGTGTAAGAGTATAGTGAGGGATAGGAGTTGGATTCTATGGAATCTCAAATCTTAAATATTGGAAGGTTAAGGCGATTACAAGGCCACTATCTTGTATGACAGATTATATAGTGCATATTGACTCCTGGAGGAAGTAGTCATTCTCATAGGAAAGAAAAGATGAACAATTTCAAAATGTGTTCTTTTTGAACAACAACATGTATATTTCTTATTTGGAATACAATGATTTTTTTTAGGTGGAAACAAAAATCAATCAATATTCTCACGATTACTCAATTGAGATAATCAATAAATAAATGAACCAGTAGTCTTAAGCGATTCTAAATTTTAGTAAACATAAAATGAAAGCTTGTGTTAACAAAAGAAAGGATTCATAATTTTCACACTCTCTAAACCTATTTCACATTTTTATGTCAATGTCCTGCAAAGTAAAATCATGGAAGAGTATGATATATTTTATGTAGAACAAAATAGGCAAACCTCAATTTGTCATGCAAAGAAAACCCCAACCCAACTGTGATATGATTTCAAAAGTTGCAAAGTAAAGATAAACTCTTCAATTTATTTGTTAGAGTGGTGTTTTGTAACTGACTCTATTATTTTAAATTTCAAAGCACTGTAACAGACTCTATTATTTTTTAGAAATCCCAAGAGAACTAATTCGAGATTAGTTTTGACTGTATTTTATAACTCTGAGCTCTGAGTATAAAGTATTTGAAATTGATCCATCATATTATTCTTTTGAGCTATGCAAGTATTTAATCTATAAAAGTTCTCTTATGCATCTAGACTATCTTCTTTTATTTTTATGTGTGATCATAAATCTTTATAGANAGAGTTATAAAATACAGTCAAAACTAATCTCGAATTAGTTCTGACTGTATTTTATAACTCTGAGCTCTGAGTATAAAGTATTTGAAATTGATCCATCATATTATTCTTTTGAGCTATGCAAGTATTTAATCTATAAAAGTTCTCTTATGCATCTAGACTATCTTCTTTTATTTTTATGTGTGATCATAAATCTTTATAGATCATCCATAAAATGTAGAATTTAGGATTCAGTCTCATTCAGGCTCAAATCATCACATGAATAAAAAGAGGATCTTCCTCAAAACATTTAATCATATTATATCATATTTGAATCTATCTCTAAATGAGAAGGATTAGATCATATTTGAATCTATCTGTCAACAATATGCTTTGGGAATATAGTTCAATTATCAATGAATTAAACTAGTCTCTGTTTTTCACATCTAGTTTAAATTGAAACATAATTATTAAGACATTTTTTTTTAATACAGGTTGATGTTTATAGAAGTTTTTCTTTTGTCAAATGATAGATTTGCAACATGCGTTAGGTAGATGGTTAACCTTTGGAACTGAGTTTTAGGTGGAGAATAGAGAATAGAAAGTGGATATAGTGACATATATGGTATTAGTCTTAGTGCTAGAGTGTTCTCATACACCAATTTCGTGTCTGGCTTGGCCATAACCTTAAAATTAGAGTATCATTATTATTACCCATATTCAATAGATAGTTTTGTTAATGCTTGAAAAACCTAAACAAGTTGTTGTAACTATTGTTAAAACTTAAAGCCTCCTCTGATTTTAAAACAAATGCTCATTAAGCTAAGTAGATTCCATGGATAGTTGCAAGGACATAATGGAGGTGCAATCTATAGGTGGAGTGGTGTTCACTACCCCTTGTTCCCACCAACCATGCATTGAATCAAGTCCATGCATTGGCTGTATTGAATATGTATATTGGCTTTGATGTGCAGGTCCCGAAACCCCAAATCCATATTTTCAGTTTATACAAATGGGTAAGGATATACACAGGTTACAAAGGCCATTAAGACCAAGAACGGACTTTGAAACCTCTAGGTACATACCAGACCTAGGTTTAAATGGGTTTGGGATAGTATACAAAAGTAAAATGAATGTGTAAATAACAGAAGAGAGGAGAAAGGTTCAGACTGTCTAAGTAAGAGGGAAATGTACACATTAATGTTAGAACTATGAGAGATGGCCTATAATTTTGATGCACTAGGTAGGCATTACAGATTGTGTATGGGAAATTATGTTTATCCCAAGAATGGATGTGGATAAGCTTCAATAATAGCCAAGAGAAAGGTGGAGATATGACTGACAAGACCTCCTTCCAGACAATCAAATGGGGAAATGACTCTTGAATACCCAATTAACAAGTTAGAATTTTACTACTGAAGTTCAATTTATATTAATTGGCTTGCTAGGGAATGTTGATCTAGAAGCATCAACAATAATTCAGATGGGAGAAGGGAACATTCAAAATACAATTTATGGTTCTCATAGCAGTAGAGTTTTAATTATTGATGTACATTTGAAGGATAAAAATTAAAATATTTGGAACCCTTCCATGATCATAGGTGTAATGTCCTTTAAAAGGAATTGGGGTTTACAAATTTGATCCTCCGGTCCAACCAATGTAGAGAAAAATTTCCATGGGAACATGCTAAAGTAAGATCTTGGGCTTCTATTGATAACTATACAAATATGCATATGTTATTTTTTAACACAATGGTTACCCCTCTGAAATCAACTCCAAATCAGCTACACCAACAATGAGGCGATGTAATCTTGTTAAGAACTGAGGAGAGTAAGAACTTTTTGGAACTTTGTGGTTCTATTGCATGGTCATTATTAATGAAAGAGGCCAAATAGTGGTTGTCAATGACCAATTTTGGTGTGTAGGGTCCTTTAATTTTTGGTTAATAGTGGTTTTCAATGACCATTTTTGGTGTGTAGGGTCCTTTATTTTTTCTTTATCTTTATATAAAAATGGGCCTTTTTCTACATTCAAATTGTAGGGAAGATGGTGTTTTTGAAGACCAAAAGTCACATTCCTACAATGAACCATTAAGGCCCCTTCATGAAAATGGCATGTATCTCTATCATAGAACAACCTATTGGACACCCTTAAAGAGATAGAAATGGCTCAAAACACTTTTCGAATATTATAGACAAGGAATCCACTACTATTTATTACAAGTCCTTCTACAGTGACACATGGTTTTCCCTTTCAATGATGTTTCTGATGAGTATTACTAAAAAATTCAAAACAAAACGTTGATGGACTAGATGTGGATAAGATTCAGTAACAACCCATATATGATTGACAAGACCTCCTTGCAGACAATCAAATGGGAAAATGACTCTTGAATATCAAATTAACAAGTTAGAATTTTACTACTGAACTTCAATTTGTATTAATTGGCTTGCTAGGGAATGTTAATATAGAAGCATCAACAAGAATTCAGACTGGAGAAGGGAACAATAAAAATCAAAATTATGGTGTTCAGAGCATAAAAACATTTAACTATTGTATTACTATGAGAATGTATTTTATTAAAATCTTCATACATGGTGATGAATGGCTACCAACTACAATTAGTTAATCCAAAAAAATGACGGGTTATGATGCATCTTATAATGTATGGTTGATATAGTTGTTAGTGAACACTTCTCACATTTATAACATTTTTCTCTCTACATTTCTCCTTGACAATGGGTGTAGTGTTTAGTTGAAATGAATTGGGTGGAGTGTTCACCTAAAATTGTTAAGCCCTAATATTGGCTCATTACGCCTTAATTGGGGCATATTACATTAGTAATGTTATTTTATTTATGTCGGCTTTATTCCATTAGTTGTAATTATACCTCCTAGT
>JASDQU011400803.1:29995-40430 GCA_032191745.1 Picea mariana
CAGAGATTGATAGCGCAAGCTCAGGAGGAGGAGAAAACAGGAGAAGTGAATAGTTTGAAGATTAGAGCTCAGAAGGAGGAGCACATTGCATAGTATATAAGGTAGCAATATAAATTCGTGATTATTGTTGATATCGACAGGATCAACAATGTTCCTATGATAAAAGCTCAAGAGGGTTAGAAAACACAGAGATCAAAACTCGGAAGGAAAAGAGTAGCTCAATAATCGTTTGATCAGAGTGAGAAGCCTCAACAGTCGTTCGATCAAGAGGTTTACTGTGTTGATCGTCTAATACAACACGCATTGGTCATATGAGTGACCGTAGGCTTGAGGATTGTTTAAATACAGTGACCGTCGGATCTGCAAGCCATCAACGACAAGAATGAATCGCGGGGAACGAAAGCAGAATTAAACCACTTGCTAGTTACAATCCCGCAATATGTCTAGATCATCAAATCACACAGCTTCAACGATATATGACTGCGGTTGATCCAACTAACGACCAGTTTAAGTCAGATTAAATCGTGACCGTCGGATGCGCAATCAAAAAATCTACGGCAGGGATAGATTGCGAAGATTGAAAGGAAAATTAAATCACTCGCAATTTGTAGCTCCGCAATCATCATCGACCATTGATCTACTTCGAGAATATCCACAGCCATCAGATCATCTCAATGTGGAAGGATAGGATAAGCGGGTCCAAAAGGTACCGTCGTCCGTCGGATTAAATCCGATACCCGTCAGTCGTCGGATCATGTTAAAGTGGAAGGACAGGATAAAGCTACAAGAGCTGCATTGCAGGACAGATCGAGTCATCGATCCTAGATCTTGATCGAACGAACATCCTTCACTGTGGGTCTAAATATGTGAGGAACTTACGGTCCGTCAGTTTGAGATTTGAAATACCCGGAGCCTGAAAATCTGAAGTGAATAAGGATCGTTGGATTTGCAGGACACATGAGGATCGTTGGATTAGGACTGTCAATCAGTAGACCTCGCCAGGAAGGACGTGTGGGAGATCCATGTCAGCAAACCTCGTCAGCAAGGATGCGTGGAAGACCACGTCAACAAGTGCACATGGCATAATCAGAACATGACAAGTATCAAGAGGAAATTGGCTCGTGCCATATCAACAAGTGATGTAAGTGAGTTATGTCACTCTGGGAGAATTGCTTCGGGAGTTTCAAATGTCAAAAGTTACGAAGTCCCGAAGGACGAAGATCCGAAGTTGCTTTCAGCCATCGATCTAAGAAACACCGAGAGTTTGGATAGTCGTTAGATCTAGGAGAAGATCATGTGCCACATGAGGATCCACGTCAATAAGACTATGTCAGCAATGACACATGGCGCAATCAGAAACTGACAAGTGTCAAGTTGATTCGGTATTTCAGGTACATGAAAATAAAAAATATGAGTGGCATGTGGTAGCTACTCGACTTGTGACACATCATCAAGTGACATAAGCAGTTACATCACTCTAGGAGTTTAGCTTCAGGAGTTTTTACCACCGCACTTGCCTAATGTCCTGAAGTCCCGAATGCCGGAGACCCGAACTGAACACGAGACATCCAATCTGGAGATCACTTCGTGAGTGTCCTCGACCGTCGATATACTCAGTGGAAGGATAGTGTAAGTGGAAACGTTAACTGACAACAAGCGGTCTCCACCGTTGATGACTCACACAACGGGTGATCACTCCAGAGATAAGAAGGGGTTAGGATCTGAAATCTTTGAAGTTCGAAGACCCGGAGTAAAAGGTGGTCGTCCATCTCGATGTGTGATTAAGTCCTAACCATCAAATTTAGCAGTTAAAGGATGAATGTAAGGATCAAAGCTGACCATTGATCTGGATCCGTGAAATAAACCGTCCGATCTACATTTGAAGGTTTGAAATGTTGAAATCCTGAAGTTATGAAGTGCAAAGTTCTATCAGCCTTCCATCTCGTCAGAAGATTGAATCGTAATCCATTGAAATGATAAACACTCAAGTGATTGTCTTACTTAGGTTTTGATCACCACCATTAGTCATATGCTATAAGAGTTTTGAAAGGGAAATTACAATATGTTGCTATAGTTGGTAAAACCCGGGGTTCTATAACGCACGGTCATATGTGATGGTTTGAAGGAAGTGCCTCCATAGAATATGGTCTCTGTGAATTTAATGGAGATTCGAGATCAAGTATAAAGGATTGAATTGATCCACGACTGTGATCAATTTATGAAAAACCTTCACGGTAAAATGTATAAACAATAATTAAGATTGATTAATCAAAGAGGCGCGATGGTCCAAATGAAGGGACACAGTTGTGTTGCACTCACAACGTTTGAAGAATATATAATCAAGGAAGAGTGTTGAGAAGAGAGGAGTCTCTATACTTCAGAATAGAAGATAAAAAGCTGAAGCAGATTCCAAGAAGATATCAGAGGAAAGAAAATGAAATGCAGTGATGAGTGTTTTATGATATACCTCTGATCATAAGATTGAATTGATTCTATAATGGATCACCTCTACTGAAGTTGAATAAACTCTAGTTGGATAGACTGGGTTCTATCAATAAGTTGGGTCTTGCAGCAAGTTGGACCTTGAGCCAAGCTGGGCCTTGGTTGAGAGTTGGTGTTCCTTACTTCAGTTAGTGCTGAAACAATTAGTTGGTGCTAAAATAAAATCCTCTTTCACATATATTCATATTATTATGTTCATATCAATTATACAAAAGCTTATACAAACATCTAGTGTCTCTGTGTCCATTGTGATTATGATTTGATTTTTATTAATCTGTTCAATTATGTTTTAACTGGTAACTTGAAAGAAGAAAAAGTTAGAATAGTCCACACACTAATTCACCCCCCCCCCCTCTTAGTGTGGGCGGTGTGTTCTTCAATTGGTATCGGAGGGAAGGTTCCTTCAAACATAGTTTAAACACTGGAAGGCAGATCCTGAAGAAATGGGTGGACACATGGCTCTCTCCGCAATTGAAGCTCCTTTATTCGATGGAACATATTATTCCTCATGGAGATAAAATGTGAAATAGTTTTTGAAGTCAAAAGGATTTGAGGTTTGGAATTCAGTAGTAAGCAATCCCTGGGACTTAACTACATCAAAGAATCTATCCAAAATTATAGTCCAAAGAAGAGCAAGGAAGAACAATGAAGTGGCATTGAATATTCTTCTCAATGGATTATCAGATACAGTCAAGGCACGTATAGGACTATGCACATCTGCCAAGGACTTATGGCTAAAATTAGAAAAGATGTATCAAATAAAAAATGAAGACACAAAAGACATTCCTATCAAGGATGAAGATGAAGACTCAACCATCAATAAAAGTAAGGACTCTCCACAATATTTCGACTGCAATAGCAGTGATATTGAATCCTCTTCTACAAGTAAAGAAGAAGACTCAGATATAATAACAGAATGTTTTGTTAGCATTTATCCCATGGAAGAAGAAGAAGAAGAACTATCAAAGGCGAAACAAAAGGTTGATTGGAGTCTCTCTGAATACCTCTATCACCATAATGAATCAGACTATAACTATCTTCCTAACTACACTCAAGAATTTCTTGAAAAGAGTCAAAAGCATGTCTTGAAAATAAAGAAAATTCTCAAGGACAATGAAAAGATAATATATGAGCAGGACAATCAGTTAGAAGAGAAAGAAGAGGAGATAGAGAAGCTAAAGAAAGAAATTAGTCAAGTAAAAGAAAAGGAGAAGGAAGATGATGAGCTTAGAAATCAAAATCATATCCTGGAAATAAAAGAAAAGTTCAAAGACAAAAAGGAAATCATATCTGAGCAAAAGATTCAGTTAGAAAACAAAGAAGAAGAGATCAAAAAATTGAAAACAAAAGTTGTTGTTCTAACAAAAGAAAAGGAAGATAAAATCAAGAGACTGAAAAATGAAATCAGTCAAGCAAAAGAAGAAAAGAAGGAAGATGATGTCTCAAGCAAAAACCGTGCAGATCTAAAAGAACTAAAGGAAATCTATGTCAATATTAAAATCCAACTTGAAGAAGCCAAAAGGAGAGAAGAGGTAGTAAGGAACCAGTTGGACAAAAAGGAAGAATCCTGTCATGAGATGGAAGCAGAAGTTGTGAATCTTATAAAGAAGGTTGAGAAGTCAGACACCCAAAACAAGTTCTTGAATAGCTCCATTACCCTGGATGAGATCTTGGATAGTCAGAGATCACCAAATGACAAATCTGGCCTTGTATACAATAAGGAAAAGATCAGTGCCCCTAAGAAATATGATGCAGGTCCTTCATTTGTAAAAGATGAAGAGAGGTCTGACATAGCTCCTTCATTTGCAAAAAGTGAAAGCAAGTATGAATCAGGTTCTTCACGTTCAAGAAATAAAAGCAACACTACAAAATTTAGAAGATTAGATCATGGAAGACACCCAGAAGCTACTCATATACCTCAAAGCAAGTTCAAAAGAGAGACACCTTCATGGATGAATCAAAGAAGGTATGTGAGTGTATTTAATGGTTATTGTTTTTCTTGTAATGTATATGGTCATAAAGCCTTGGATTGTAGGGATCATGGAAGAAAAAAAGTTGGCAAGTTCAATAATAGTATAAGATGTTGGAACTGCAATCATGTTGGACATATTGCTACACATTGCTACACTATGAGATGCTACAGTTGTGGTAGATATGGTCACAAAGCCCATGATTGTTGGAACTCAAGAAGACAGTCAATAAGAAATGATTCACACAATATGACAACAAGAGTAAATAAGAAGACATGGAAAATAAAATCCCAAGTACCAAATAAGAAAGATGAGGAAAATATTGCTCCTGAAATTGATGAAGTTAATAATAAAAGTTTGGAGGATAAAACTTATAATAAGGAATATTCTCAAAACAAGGATAAAGAAGCTTCTGGTGCACATAATAATGACGTTGATGATGAATCTCCAACGGTAGAACAACAAAAAGAATTGAGTGATGATTATCTCAGAAATCTTTCAATCCTATTTTAATGGTACACTGAAACTCCTTCTAAGAGAGAAATTAAAAAAAAAAAGATCTTTGTCCAGAAAGTTGCAAAGACTATGCTCAATGAAGAGAATTATATGATGGATATTCCATCAATGAGTATTGATATTCATGGGAAGCTGTAAGCACATATGTACTCATATTGAACAGAGGTCAGCTCAGGATTAATAGTAGTAAAACTCCTTGTGAACCTTGTTTTGAAGAACTCATTCGGTAAAATACTTCAAGGTCTTTGGAAGTAAGGGTTATGTCAAAAGGCTTGATGAGAATCAATGGATAGATTCAAGGGTTGTTTGAAATATATGAACTACAATTGCATTGTGTTCAGTAAGACAATAGTATCCACAACAACAACATTCTGATGTACAAAATGATGTACATGACATCATGTAGAGATAACAAGAAGAGAGGGCCTGTCAGAAAGAGATACCCTTTTAGAAACAAAGGGGGAGAATAGTCAATAAAAACTCAAGGGAAGTTTTGGTTAGAAAATAAGAAAGTAATTGGATTAAGTTTTGAAAAGACTCGATCACTACAAAAAATTAGTGATCTCGATTCTCCGCTATGCTAACAGTTGGCCCCCACGATGGGGATTTCCCTTCCTTGTCGGAATTTCGGACTTCGCGATTCCGAATTGCAAGGACTTCTTGTCCACGGGATTCCCGATTTCCTGACTCCCGAAATGCTGATGGACGACTTTCTTTTCGGGAAACCTCCCGAATGCTCTGATCTCCTCCACGCATCCTCCTCAAGATGGACGGTCCTGATCGTCTCTCGCGATTTCGCGACTTCTGATGCTCCGAAAGTCTTGTCCTCAGGACTTGCAAAATACTGAACCCTGATGCACCTATTGACTTTTCTATCGGGACTTCCCCGATGGTCTGGATCTCTGCCATGTGTTCCGACTGATAGATGACCCTGATCTAATCTCATGATTTCAAAGTTTTTGATGCCCCGATGACAGAAATTCTCTGTCAACTCAAAACCCCAGTAGCCGATATACCGACGGGTTCTCGATTTCCGCCACGTGTCTGCACAAACGGACAGTCCAGATCATTTTGTTGTTTCGGGACTTGAAATGCCCCGACTTTCTCGACCTCGATAATTTCGATATCCCGAGTACCGATATCCCGATGTGTCAACCCTTTCGTCAGGATTTTACCCCTACTGTTCACGAAGGTTCAACCCTCATGCATCACTTAACGGATCCAACGGCTGTCGGGTTTTTCTATCTAAGATCTAAGGGCTTAGATCTGTCCCACCTCGCGCATTCTTCCACTACTTCGTGGATGTGGAAAGATCAACGGTCCAAATGTTCTCATGGACCTTGGGGGTCTACGATCCCGATTTCCTCGCTATTCACGAGGATAGAGGGAAAAGGGGCAAGGTATGTAACGCCCTTGTTTCTTTCGTCAATCTAACGGTTGTGAATGACCCTGGGTCTTCCGACGGGATCTCATCCGTCGATTCGTTGCTTATCCCTACACTGCTACCTTGGAATTTTAAAAGGGTCATTCCTCCTCGTACAGGGTTATTAAGACTTGCCCATTCAAGTCCCTTTTTTTCCAGGTTCTTGGTAAACCTTTCCACGGAGGGAATCTCTGTGAAGAGATCTATACTGGGGCATCCCGGGAGACAGGCAAGGGGAAACAAATTCCCGAGGATGGACTGGAAGTCTAACTTGGTTCAACTCATGCATAATTAAATTCATTTATCAACATAAGCCATGCGTGGTCTTTCTGTTATAAGAATATATCTATTATTTCTTATCAAAACTCCGCACAAACATTCTAATACTGTAATCGTTCATAATTTCACAGTTCTATGAGCATATATGTCAGTATATGAATTTCAAGTGGGAATATGTAAAACACTTATCAGAAATAACACCAGAAGTGAGTACAACTATTGAGAGGTGTGCTCGTTTCCACCCAACCGTAGGCGTAGCGACTCCCAACGGATTTACCACTAGCCACCCCCAAGCTGAGACCACGATGCTGTGAGACTGCGTCTCTCTGTTTGCCAGTGACCAGGAGCGAAGGTTGCAATCCTTCCTCTCTGCTATCACTCACTCTGTGTAATGCCAGAGTTCCCCTCGCGTCTGCCCCTCGAAATCGCTTCTACCTCACGCCTTATCCTCTTGCGAGGTTGAGTGTGGCGCAATTCCACTTGCGCTGATCAGGCCTGACGGCTCTACGGATGGGAAGTTCACCATCCCATCCCTCATTAAGCCATCCGCCTACCAGCCTGTGAAACATTAAATTCGGGGCCAGCGAGCCGCTTTTGGTTCTCCGGGCCAGTGGAGTCCAAATACGGTGTTAATTCTCGGTGGAAGTTAACACCACCTTTCCAGGTGCCTTCCACCGCCATCGTGGTCTCTTTTTCTGCACATCCCCTCTCAGCAGTCCTGCAATAATTCAAAATGTTATTCACATTCATTGACCTTTTCCTCAAGGTCCATTTATATCACATATTCACATTTATGAGTTTGCCATAGTTCTTGGCCAGTCCAGTTATATTTACAAGCTGGGGGAAACAGGGTGTTACACTCTACCATTGAAGAATCATTCCCATCTAAGTCGGCTCTATTTCCCTTATTAAATTATGCATCATCTATCAACCCCCCAACCACCCCTCCCCGCCTCAACAACCTCCCCAAAAACAACACAAGAAATAGATTAAATCTTCCCTCTAGCTATAGCTTTCTAAATGTTTTTCTAGAACCAGAGTTACCCCCTAACTTGTACATGTCCAAACTCAGGCAACTCCAAAATCAAGATCATTGTTATCCAATTAACCAAATTTGAAGGAATAGAGTCAATGCCAGACTTACCTAAATCTGCATGCTTCACAATATGTTGAATGGAGTCCTCCTTCTCTCCAATCGTTTGTAGATACTCTAAGATGATGGTGCTACAAGGGAGAGAGTTATTGTCCAAGGGCGCATGAGAGGCCGCCATCTCCAAATTCCTTTCACCTCCATTCAAGTATGTTATTGCTCCTTTCTCTAAACCAATCTCCTAATTAAGGACTTGAGGTGACTTCCTATTGATAAGATTGTTGTCACATCAAAAGTGCATGCTAACTACCGCATGCCATCTATTACCTCAAGTTAGATCGCTAATTGTTTTAACCCCATGTAATTTATAACAGAGAACTACATTCTAACCACCACATGCCATCGCATCCTTAAATATCATCATGAATAACAAATCACTCGATGTATGTTAACAAATGCATGCCATCTATTACCTCCTTAGATCACTAATTGTCTTAACCCTTAGTGATCTCATAAGTGTGTTACCTAGCACCATTTGGAGGAGTTATTCCATGTGGATTCATTTCTATTTACACAAAAACTTGAGATTTAGAAACATGGTATTATCTTGATAACTGAGAAAAGTCCCTTTCAGTGACTTGATCTTAAATCATGTGATATACATTCTATATTGGTTGCAATGCAAAATGCATAACTAACCATCTTCTAGTTATAATTCTTCATCTTACAATAAAATAAAATAAATATTTTATAAAGGAAAAAATATTTTATAAAGTATGTGTGATCAACATATTAATCAAACTAAATCCCAATCATTAAGGGCCACACCACATCAATGTAAGTATGTATTCTTAATCCAAATAGTAAAATTCAAAGATAAACTATTAATGGCATTCTAAGGATACCCTCACTCACTTTTTTACATCTTCATGACCCCACAAGAGTCCATAGCAATACTAGTCCAAAACCAAGCTCAAATAGTCGCAACACACACATCCCAACACGTAGGTTGCAAAAGAGAAACAAAAAATGGGGCAAAAAACCCCAACAGAACCCAGAAAAGATGCTAAGCCAATAACCGCACGCCCTCAAAGGACCTCTAAGAGTTTACCCAACACCGCACGCCCCTAAAGGACCTCAAAGTGTAAGCCTAAACACCACATGCCCTTAGATGGACCTCAAAGCTTTGGTCCAATACCTCTTCAAGCCAAGAAGGGAGAGGTCAAGAAGAGCCAGAAAACTGAAGAGAAAAACAAGAAATCAGCCGCAACAATATTCCTAAAGTCATCACCACCGCAAAACTCTGATGCTATCATCCACGAGGAAACGAGCCATCAAACAACGAAGGTTGCCCAAAGAAAAGAAAGAAGCCACCAGTTCCGGCAGACCCAGGCATAGGGAAAAAAAATGTGGCTCCATGCAGTTTCCTCGGCCCCAAACAACAGCTGCAGAGCAACCGCCGCCACCCACAGCAAGGCCTCGCATCCATATTGGCGCACCACCCGAAGCCTGCTCCGCCGCCACCCAAATCCTCCACCTCCACCGTCGTCGTCCGAGACCCCGAACAACCCAAACCCGCCCACCTTGGAAGGGTTGAAACACGCAGAAAAGGGCCACGTGCCCAAACATGATGCTCCACCCGTAGCCTTCATTGTCTCCACCCGAATCCTCCACCTCCACCGCCATCGTCCAAGCCCCTCGAATAGCACAATCCCACCCACCCTGGAAGGGTCTAATACCTAGTCACGCCCTTCGCCAAGGAGAGTAGGGATGCGACTAACGAAACCTAGCCGCAGAGTCCACTAAGTCGGATACCCTCACTCACTTAAAAGCTAGTGTACATAATAACTACATATTAGTTCTAAGTTTTTAAATTTTTTTCAGCCATTGAAATCAGGCGAAGTGATTATTGACCAAATCACAATTTTATACCATTCAAATCGTGTTTCTCCATACATATATTTATTCAGTTCCCTCAAAATCCCAAGACACTTAGAATATGTATATTTAACCATTGATGCCATTTCAATTATTTTTTTCAATTTCTGACCCGTTTTTAATGAAACTATTGAAAAAGATGCACTTAAAAAAGATAAAAAATAAAATAAAACGCGTTTAGAGTAAGTCCTAAATAACAACGTTGGTGATGACATAAGCCTTGATGGGATATATTAGTTTTAAAGGTTGCAGCGTAGGTTGGGCATCATTATACCAACACCCAAATTTTCAAACTCTTTGTATGCATATCATACTTCAATCATAATCAGTTGGGTGGTATACGCGGACGCCACTTCGTTAATGGTAGTTCGTCTACGTGGTAGTTGGGTGATATACGCGGACGACACTTTGTTAATGGTGGTTTGTCTACGTGGTAGTTTAGGATGATGATGTATACAACCATTGTGTCATCATCCATCCATTTGAATATTGGAAATTGCAATCCACGTTTTCTCTACAAACACACTGTTTTCTTGCCAACAATCTGTTGCGTACATCCAGTGTTTAAAAGAAATGAAATCTGCCCACAGATTTCATTTAAATAAACAACCATTATCTTCAAGTGTCAGCCATTGTCAAATGCGTCCTACATGCTGGTCGCTTTCAACTTTAAGAAGCACTGATCTAAACATAAGTTTAAAGAAACAGAAATAATAA
>JASDQU011400803.1:50572-60937 GCA_032191745.1 Picea mariana
ATGTGGCCCATCATATGAGCATATTTTGTGCCTATCTTGATGATGTTAGAGCTCAAAGTACCATGATTATATGTGCCACCACGATGCTTTGTACCATTGTATCATGATCAACCAAAAGTGTGACCATCTTGTACTCATGTATTGTATTGGACCATGCTTAGATGATCTATGTAAAAGTGTTTTTTACCTAGGTGGTATCTCTAGACCCTTTATGGTTGGTCATGGTTGGTCCACTTGGTCCCCATTCCAGGATAGTCCTTGCTCTTATGGCTTAGATGATTATCCCTTAGAGGTCATTTATGGATGAGGTAGGTATGTGAGGGTCTTGGGATGGATATACTAAGACACATGACTCAGAGAACCTATAGGATTTCACATTTTACCCTTATGTAAAAGTGTTTCTCATATTGTAAAGGTTGTCATACCTATGGAAGAAAACTTATATTATACCTAAGCATGGATCCCCTCTTATGTATTTGTCACACTTTAACCATGGATTCTTGGGCATGACTCTACAATGGTTCATGCAAAGACATAGTGTCTAAGGCAGTTACACAGATATTGAGGCAGTTCATGAATCTGTAGGCACTAATCGCATTGTCTAAGGCACTTTGTGGATATTCTTACATGTATGGATCTAATTCTCTTGACATCCCACGTCCTAGATCCTTGATCACTCTCTTCATTCATCAGTTTTGAAGTATCTTTTACTTGATTTGAAGAACCTCCTTGGAGGACTATTCTACTAGTCATTTTGGCACGTGTGGATGCTTTTTGACTTGGAGAGAGTCCTTTCATGGTTTGCGTATGTTGCTTGCATGATGTGAGGATGTTATTTCACCTTGGAGACCTCACATGTAGACGTTGAAACTTATTTGGATGAGCCATTCTCTCTTTTGGACTTCATTTACACTACACATATGGTCATTCCAAGATTTGAGGCTAGACGTTCGCATCTTGTTGGAATTTTCTTCACTGGAGGAGCATCTTACAATTTTTTTAGGGTCTCCCCTTGCATTTGGGAGAGACATTGAGCCTCTTTGGACCTTAGTTTGACCTTTTTTGTAGGACATCCTCCTCTCTTTGAGGATTTATTGTATATGTGGCACATATTTACTATATTTGGACTTGGTCTCCTTTAGTTAGTTGTAAGAAACGTCATTTTGTAGTTCTCCTAAGCTAGATCTAAGGAGAAAAAAAATAATATTGAATGAGAAGGATGATGAAGTCTCCTTTATAAATAGAGACTCCTCCTCTCATTCCAATTGGTTGCTTTTGTTGGCTACTTCTTTGAGATTACAATTTTGTTGAATATCTACTTATTAAGGCATTGGTGTCATTCTTGGAGCTCTTATCTATTGGTTTATTTGGGTGCATTAAATACTTGTTGTATTTTCTTAATAATACTACAAGATTTCAATATTAATCCATTTGAAGGGAAATACTACCACTTGGAGGGAAACTGTTTTAGGGTAAATCCCTTCCTTCTTCCTATGTTAGTTTGATATTTGTTCAATTACTTTCTTTGTTTTTCCATTAGATCCCTAGCAATGGAATTTAGTATTTTATCAAGCTACAGTTGATATTTTTTATGAAGGTGCTTCCTTTGAGAACCCCTTCTTATAGGGAATTTGGTCTACATACCTTATCTTGATTATATAGGAGATTATTTTACCCCTAGGGTTCTAGTCTTTTATCCCTAATTTATTAATATAAGATAGACCAATTCAAAGAGGGTCATACTTCTTGACCCCATAAACTTTAGTTGGAATAAAGAACATGTCTTCTTCCCAAAACCAAGCAAAACCCCCCAAAATTTCGTAGACTAGTTTATCAATGTTGAAATTCCTACCCCAACCACTAGGTATCTTGTTATCTAGTGATTTCCTCGTTGTAAATCAAATTAGCAGCTCACAAAACAAAATACACTTGTTGGAATAATCTTCTCAAATAAATATAGTAGAAGCAATACTGGAAACCAAAATATCAAACAAATATTATTCCCATCAACTAAGCTTATAATTCAAATAAAATTTAAATCTTACAAGGGCTCCCTTACTAGGAAAATGGCCTACAGAAAAATATAGAAAACTTTATATGGAACATGCAAACCTTAGAAAATATTGGTTTGTTGTACGATCTAGAACTTTCATGCTTCTCGAGATTCACATGCCTTTCCTTAAGCAAACCTGCGTATATACGTCTGTCTCCACCGAAACTCGTGTACACACACATAAGGAATGTACAAAAAACTCCATACGACACGACCTTGTTGTTGCAACTTCAATCTGTTGAAACCCACTTGTGGATGTGTTTGTTCTCTCTTCTCCCTAACTTGATCTCAAAATGGAAGTCCTTCTCCACCTATCCAAGATCTCCTTGAATCACAATCCTTCATGATCCAACCCTTGAGCAAAAGTCCTTCTTTTATCTCTCTTGTGTATCAACACACAATGTCTCTCACAAGTGTCTTCCTCCTTTACCCTAACCTTGCTTTTATAATATTGATTTATGACCTAACCCTAATCTCCAAGTTGATTGACAATTGAGATTACTTCTCACCTCAATTGAGATCAATGGATAAGATTTAATTCACTAATGCTAATTAATTTAGCATTTCATTAAATAAAATCAAATAATTAATAAAATCACTTTACTTTAATAATTCATTTAATTAAAGTAAAGTATCAACATAGAGGGCTTTGGTTAACTTCCACACATCTAGACACTTAGATCTGTGCGAAAGTACCTTTCCAATGGTAAAAACAACAACACTCCCTCTTAGCGACGAAGACACTTCTCGAAGAGCCACTTGGAACTGGTTCTCACTCCAACCTTAGAAAAATGTCGCACACATCATCATGCTCACTAGCATCCCTCCAACCCTGGTGGTCAACGTCTCCCTAAACACTGGAAGTCTCATAATTTATGATGTAACATATCAATGCCATGGAGTTTGGAAACTTCGTCGAAGGCCCTCTCTCCATCAATGTTCTCCCACGAGCTTCCTCTTGCTCCTGAGCATCCATCAATGTCATATCGTACCAAGTTGATCTCCTAACATAACTAGAAGGGGCTGACTCCCTCTTCCCATATGAAGGTTGACTCCCCACACTAGAAGTTTGTGAACTCTTCTCACCCTTTTGAGCCTCTTACTCCTCATCCTCTGTCACTAACATCAATCCATGATCCAATATCCCCTTGGATACAGCTACAATATTTACCTACAACCTGTATAACTGACCCTCTCTGACCCCAATTCTCACTACTATGTCAAGGATATCTCCCTCTAGACGTATGAGTACTTTCCTTCTTTGAAAATTCATAGAAAAACCCATGTCCTCCAAAATAGAAACTGAGAGAAAGTTCTTCTTCAGTTCTAGTACATATAGCACATACCAAGCATCAAATGAACCTCTTGACTCAAGATGGAACAAGATTTTCCCCTCTCCCTTCACTGCATACTTGGCATCATCACCAAGCTCCACATGAACCCATGAGTCCCTCTCTGTTAGAATGTTGAATAAATCCCATGCTTTTTTCATATGATGAGATGCACCACTGTCGAAGTACCACACACTCCTTGAGTTGCTGCTAGTAGAGATATATGAGATCAGTGAGAATTCCTTCTCAAACTTTGTTGCAAACTCATCTAGTTGTGTCTCTATTGATGTTGTTTTCTGCATCATCCCTTGCCCCTCTTCTCCCGACACTATGATGCATAGTTCCCATACTTGTGGCACATGAAGCACTTGATTTTACTCAATTCCTTCTTACGTCGCTATGAGGTTGACTCCTCATAATTACCCTTGGAGCCTTTCCTTTTCTATTTCTTGTCTTACTGACAAGGGATAGGTTCTCCTCCTCTTCATATCCTTGCTTTCCTGCTTTAGACCTACCCCATTTTTCCTCATGGATGCAATCATCCCAAAGCCTCTACCAATCTGGGATTTTTTCCTGAGCACAGAATCCCTTCAATAATGGTTGCCAAGACTTGGGAAAACCATTCAATGCCACATTAAAGAGCTCTATGTAATCCAATTTCTCCCCTATAGTTGCAATATGATAATGTACCTGAGTGATCCTCACAAAGTAGTTGGTAACATTTTCAGATCTAGACATCTGCACAGATCTGAGTTTATTTCTTAAGACCATCTTTCTATTCATATTTATGCTCTGGAATAAGCCTATCGGGGCATCAAACATATCTTTGGTCATATTATTCTTGGACAACTGAGGAATTAGATGATCGTTCATTGAATCTAAGATTACCTTCTCAACTTTAATCTCCTTCTTCTCGTGAGTTACCAAAGCTAGCAGATCTGTCGGTGGAACAACTACTTTGTCCACTAACTCTCAAAGGTCATATTCCTTCAAAGCCAAAGTAAATCTTGCTTTCCAATATAGGAAGTTGGATTCTCCATCCAATCTATCTTCAACTCTCAGATTTGTTGATGCCATTCCTTAGACCTGATAAACTTCCCTAGAAATAACTTGTTGTTGAAATTGCCCCTGTACTGACCTGTACAATCCTATGCATGCTTGTCATGGATGAAACCCACATATGTACATGATTTTTTAAAGAAAACATATGTATGTACACGATTATTCTTAATGTAACATGTGTACAACTCTGTACGACTGCAACCCCTACTTCTGCTTCAATACAATTGTTTCTCTGAAATCCAACCCTTGATTTCTGACTGTTGGTTATCAATTTGATGGGATCTCCTTGTAGATTTGATAGATTTGTTGTCACATGTTGTGGATCTGAGATCTGACTTCCTCTCAGGTCATATGCTCTGATACCATGTTGAAATACTGATCCAAAATGGATACCAGAACCAAAATGGGGTCCAGGAAGGCCTAAAAATCAAAGTTCTCATAATCACTTCAAAATGGATGTGTACATAGGCCTTGTCGTTACAAATCCAACACAACTTGAATGGGATCAAACGAACACCGTATGCGAAAGATATCGCGATCTGTTCGTTTTGCCAAACATGCAAAAATTTTAATGACTGTGTAGTTTGTACAATGTTGACGTGGAAGCCGAATGTACAGGGAGTACAGACATAAAGTGACATGGTAGTGTGTTATCATGCTGACGTGGATAGGTGTAATGACTGGGCAGGTGGAGCAAATGTGGGCGAGTCATTTTGTGACACTACAAGGGTGACGCATGGAATGAGCTGACGTGGCAGGTACATGGGCATGTTGACTGGGCAGACAGGTGGTCGAGTTATCTCTTGACACATTGTTGTTTGATGGAGAATAGCATGGTGCCACGTGGACTAGTATTGGGCTGCCATGTGGCACCCCTCTATTGGTTCTAGTGGTAAAATTGTATGGACTCTCGGGGAGTCGAACCCATGACCTCCGGTCTATGCAAACGACTTGGCAGGGCTGGGCTACCAACTCACCCACTTTTTTACTTAACAACCGTAGTTAAAAATTAATATTTGAATGTGGTGTGTGGTAAGTTCAGTGGAGGAGAGGGTCAGGGCTAGGCCCCAGCCCCCAGCGCGTTCCATAAAACCTTAACCATGTAACCACTACTGCTATACCATTCGGGCGCGGTCCATTGTCAGCTTTGGCGTTAGCATGTGACCTTCCCATATGACCTATGACACACTCCAGTGCATAGCCTTAATTGTTATACCCTGGTGCTACCATATGCCCATGGCACATGACGACTCCCATATAACTATAGCACAGATGTGTGTGGATAAGCATCGGTTGGTCAGGCTAGCCCGCCGACCAAGGCGCATGACTAGGGGCTGGAAACTATGGGCTCTAGCTTAACTGTTAAGTGCGTGGAAAGGGGTAAGGTTGTGGCCACATGAGCCATAGCCACATGACCAAGGACAAGAATCCAGGGGACCAACAAATCAGCACCAGTGCAGGGCCACATGGAGGGCACCCATATGACTAGGATCCCGGAAAGAGGGGGTTGCACCCTTATTATTTTCCAAAGTGGGTTTTTAAAACCTTATAATAAATATTTTATTTTATTTTTCAGCAGTTTTGAGAGATTTTGGCCATTTTTAGAGGATTTAGAGATCTTTTTTAGGCCAGGTCTTGGGGGTAAGTTGGGGGTTTGTTACCCACTTCAAGCCTATATAAACCATAGGTTATTGGCAGCCTAAAAGAAGGTTCAAAAAAGGAAAATTTTGGAGAGTTGTTGAGCCAAATCCATTTTTATACAGGGAAGTTATTGAGGAGAGTAACTTTGCGGGCCATTTCTGGGAGCTTCGTTCATCCGTTTTCAGTGCCGTCAATTTTGATGGGTTCTTGAGATCTAGAAGACCACAAATAGATCATTTTGTAATCCTTTTGGCACTTTTATGATGTCCTTTTGAAACTTTGAACATAAATAAGAAAGCCTCACCCACTGAAACAAAGGCCCAGAGACATAGGCGAGATTGTCGAACTTCGTTAACAACTTTTGTTGTTATGGTTTGTTGATTCTTGTGCTTATTTCTAGATATGTATGTTTCATTATGGATGCTATGTTTCCTCATTAATTCTTCCTATTTCATCAGTTTCATAAATCGTAAATGAAATCATGCTTAAAACTCAACCATAATCATTAAAAGATCTTTTCGGATCAAATATGTACTATGACCTCTAGGTATTTTGTTATCTAGTGAATTCCTTGTTATAAATCAAATTAGCAGCTCACAAAACATAATACATTTGCTGGAATAATCGAATCAAATAAATATAGCAGAAGCAATAATGGAAACCAAAATCTCAAACACAATACACACAGATATTCTTCCCATCAACTAATCTTATCATTCAAATAATTGCAAATCTTACAAGGGCTCTCTTAATAGGAAAATGGCCCACATACAAATACATACAACTTTAGATAGAACTTGAAAACCTTAGCAACTCCAAATCTATTGTACGATCCCAAACTTTCATGTTTTTTGAGATGTATGTGCCTTTCCTTAAGCAAACTCATGTATACGCGCCTGACTCCATTGAAACCCGCATAGACACACACAAGGTCTATACGGAAAACTCCATACAACATGACCATGTTGTTGTGTATTCAATCTATTGAAACCCACTTGTGGTTGCCTATGTTCTCTCCTCCCTGACCTGATATCTAGATGGAATTCCTTCTCCACCTATCCAAGATCTCCTTGAATCACATTCCTTCATGATCCAACCCTTTAGCAAAATTCCTTCTTTTCTCTCTCTTGTGTATCAACACACAATGTCTCTCACAAGTGTCTTCCTCCTTTACCCTAACCTTGCTTTTATAATCTTAAGTCATGACCTAACCCTAATCTCCAAAGTGATTGACGGTTGAGATTACTTCTCACCTCACTTGAGATCAATGGCTAAGATTTAATTCACTAATGCTAATTACTTTAGTATTTCATTAAATAAAATCAACTAATTAATAAAATCACTTTACTCTAATAATTCCTTTAATTAATGTATCAAGGTAGAAGGATTTGGACGACTTCCACACATTTAGACACTTAGACCTATGCGAAAGTACCTGTCCAATGCTACAAACATCAATAATCAAGGGTTGTGCTTTGTGTCTTATCTCTAAACCCTAAAGAGGCAAATCTGCCCAATAATGTTGTGCTTCAAGGACTTAATTATCTTGTTTTGGGTTGATTTCAAGGTTCTCTGAAATTTAGAATTTACATAACATAAATAAAAAACATATTTGAGGAAATCCTAAGGTTAGGTTTTGTGCTTAAAAGTTCAAATATTTTTAAACATAGTTTCTATTTCATTAACTAGAATATTTCTACAAGTTTATCTTATATTTCTAGTGGTGGAATTCACCTCTAAAATTCTTATAATTGCATATCATTTATTTGGATATTGTTTGGGTGAATTTTAGTGCTAATGTTGGATAGCCTAAAGGGGAATTCACTATTTTTTTCCAATTTCTCATTTATTTCATTGATATATCTATTGTGAT
The DNA here is from genome assembly GCA_032191745.1 of Picea mariana. Classification (NCBI taxonomy): domain Eukaryota; kingdom Viridiplantae; phylum Streptophyta; class Pinopsida; order Pinales; family Pinaceae; genus Picea; species Picea mariana. Next base: position 58,533 of record JASDQU011400803.1, read on the forward strand.
CTTGCTTCTAACATTTTTGGGTTATTTGTTTGTTGCATATCTCAAGCATTAGATAAAATGTCCAAGACATCTTGCATATAACTGGAAAATCTCTCTCTCTCTTCGATGGTTTATTCTTATCTTTAAATTGGGAATTGTATGTTTATTCATCATAAAAATGGATTTAGAAGTGCGAGACAACCTTAAACTAGTCCTTATTTTAGCATGTGATTGATTGGCACTCAAAGAACACATTACATCATCAATTTATGCTAGCCAATTTTATTCTTAGTACTTTAAAGTAACTTAAAGTGGTTTATTTCAAGTAGCCTCTTCTAAGTTACATTTATTGGAATGATAACCACCTTAATGCAAATTTAAGGTTGTTTTTACTATTTATCTTTACATCAGATTTGGAACTCACATCCACTAGCTCCTAACTCTTTTCTCTTAATTTGTTAATTTGTGATTTATGTTATTAATCTTGGATTGTTATTTTAAGGTATTTAATTGCTTATTAGAATCCTTGTACTTTACATTGTCATATATATTGTGGATTCATTGAAGTAAATCATACACTAGCATGATATTGATTCACTAAAGAGATTTACTTATAGATCCATCATTAGTAGATAGGGATACCCCCCTTGGCCTTTGGAGCTAGCCTAAATTGAAGGGGGATATTGTGTTGAGGTGGTAGTGGTGCAATTCCCATCTTGTTTCCCCAAGGTAGCACCTATGGTCAAGCTTTCCACTAGGTGCTAGTTTAGGTGGTAACATTTTTTGGCATCATTATTGGGGATAAAGTCAATCACCCGATTTTTTTTGGGATTCATCTTGCATGTGTGTTTTTTTGAGGATGTTGTGAATATTAATTTAAATATCTCATATGGGGACTCCATATAAAGAAAATTTAACAAAGAAATAGACTACAAGAAGTAATTCACATAAAAAAAGATGAAAAGATAAATATAACTTGGGATTTGAATTGATTCAAAGCATAGGAAGGTTATTTATGAACCCTTGGCCTTTGGAGCTAGCCTAAATTGAAGGGGGATGTTGTGTTGAGGTGACAGTGGTGTGATTCCCATCTTGTTGCCCCAAGGTAGCACCTATGGTCGAGCTTTCCACTAGGGTGCTAGTTTAGGTGGTAACTTTTTTTGGCATCATTGTTTTTTTTTTTTTTAACAAGATCTGGAAAAGATATATTGATTGGTGTGGATAAATCCACTGATATTACAAAAAAACAGTCATGGAGGACTGTATCAGAGTTCTTTTTGGAGAGAGATGATTACAAAAATGGGCATGATCATACAGAGAGTTACATCCCCTTTTGCTTACAAAAAATCTGTGTGAAGAGTTTCTTGAGTAGATTCTACAGAAGGAGCCACTTAAATACACATAAAGACAATACATAAAGATGATTGAGAGTAAGAGGTGACTATCTTAGACATTCTTCTCCACCTTGGGTTGCTRCACGTTCCTCCTGAAGTCTAGGAGAGGCTCATTCAAATTTGGCACTTGGTTAATTGAATTGGATTGGGCGTTCYTCGAGTAGCCTTGCTGAGCTTTCGAGTTGCTWGTGGGGGTTGTGTATCATCTAGTTGGTCCARTCTATGCTATAGAGTGTCAATCTACAGACGGTTGGCATCAATTTGGCTTCTCTGTGCATCACTTTCATCCTGAAGCTTACTTATCAGGAAGTAGTGTTGAGATAATGTTTCCATCTCGAATACYTGGTTGGAGCTCAACGCTCCCAATTGCTCTCGTAGGTTGTTGCATCCTMCGCATTTGGCCTCCCAATTTTYCTCAAACCAGGTATTCGAGTCTTCCTGCACAACATTCTCCTGCTGCATTTCACTGTTACCAGAAGAGAGGTCGAACGTGGCCGGCTCCTGCCGGTTCTGCATATGGCCCAAGGGAAAAAACAGACATGAGGCGGCTTGGAGCTTGGAGGGATGACTGAGAGGCTAAGAAGTAGGATGTGAAAGAGGGAGCTGAGGGGTGCTTAAGAGCTGAAGGATCCAACAAGAAAAAGGCGGAGGGATGAAAAGAAATTCGAAGACACACCAGGCTCTGCAATTGAGCATATCAGAGCATAATGTGACCCAAGAAACTCGTAGAGGGAGTCTGGAATGACTCAAAGGTGGCAAGAGGGATGATATAAGTACCAGGAGGGTCCGAAGGGGAAATCGAGCGGAAGGGATTTCCCATGAAAGCCAAACGCAGAGCAAGGATGACTCCATGTTTGTTGAGGGAGGGAATGACGAACGTTCCTGCAGGTTTGTGGGAGGAGTCCTGTACAGAGTACCGGTCGACGCCATGAAAGTGAAACTGACACCAGGGGAGATGAACCGACGTGGGGGGTGAGATTCCCGAACATCAAATCCACACAGACGAGGCAGGGAGTTCAGATTTCCCATGCA
>JASDQU011400806.1:40071-50155 GCA_032191745.1 Picea mariana
ACTGCAACAATAAAGTTGTCTTCCACTTGATTTGTGTATGCAAGTGGACCATTCTTCTCACCAAACAATAACTCATCAATAAGATGTTTCTCATGCATCAATTTTGACCACTCTTCATTAGATGAATTGTCTTCATCAAATCTGACTTCATATGTCTCTCCTTCAAAGAGATCTTTCTCCACGAGGTTTTCATTCTCATTATCACAATCAGCTACATACACACTTTCATCATCAATAATTGCGATTTCAATGCAATCATTTCCAGTCTTTATTTCAGCTATAAGACTGACAATACAATCATCATTATTCACATGTACATCTTCTCCATCAATTTCAGAAGTTTCCTCATACAGAGATGCATTTGTTTCAAATTCATCATTCAACTGTATGTCTATACAGTGGGATTCATTCACAACAATCTGGCTATGTTCAGTTTCACTCACATAAGCTTCTTCAAATGCATAGATATGCTCCAAAGTGTTTATTCCCTCTGAACTATAATTCATTTCTATGATATCCCAAAACATTTTTGCATTCTCTATTTTACCAAATTCATATAACAGAGCAAACAGGATGCCATTATTCAATGTTGAACTAACAAGATATAATGTTAATTTATCTTTTCTCTTCTTAGTAGGATCTTCATAACCATTTTGAACAAGTTCCCATAAATCTATTGATTCAAGTAAACCTTCCATTTTCATTTTCCAAAGATCAAAATTGTTACCTGAAAATGATGGTAAAATTGGCATTAACCTTTTTAATATTGCATTGATTTCTTCATCTTCATCAATCTACTCCAGATCCGCAATCTGATCCTGGTCTCCATGAGGTATGAGTTCCTTGACTACTGCTGAAGACACTTTATATTTACCTGTAAAATATATTTCCTCTTGTTGATTCTTCCTCCACATGTGTTTCAGCTCTCTCCAGAGCTATTTAATTCTCCTTTGATGACCCATTCCTTCAAATTGAGTATTCTTTCAATAGCAATGATAAGCAATTCTTCACGTCACAGCAATGATCACTGGACAACAATTTCTTGCACCAAAAACAAAAGTGCTCCACGTGTGCTCAGTTTTGAGGAACCTATTTGCTTCGACCGCCTGCAAAGAGATCACAAGTAACGAAAACCACTTTCTTATCACCAAATTTCTTGTACAATATGTCACTGCAACTCTTTTACCCACATGATCCTATGGAAGCAATGAGCCAACTCTTCACTTCAATGTATACATGGGAATCCTTTTCATGCGGATTTTCCCTCTTCACAATGCTCTCTCCACACAGTTCGATCATTGTCCACGGGCTCACAGGCTCCTTCAATTCAAAAAAAACAATGATTCTGATCTCTGACAGACCGATCTCCAACAGGCGATATCCTCCAGTGATTTACCAGTAGCGGAGAGATTCAATCTTCTGGATATCTCATAAATTTGGCTCCATGTGTTTGTTCTATGCACACACAATAATGAATTCACACCACAAGCAGTCTCCTATGACGGTCGATCAATAGTGAGAATGAACAACACTTATAGTAATAAAGGAAAAACAACAAGTAATCTCCACACAGGCTCAAATCTCCAAGTCTGGTGATACTTCTGGCTAACTGTAAATTCTTATTTGAATGCAATGGAACAATAACAAGAATCTCCAATGATTCTCCCCGCGATTCGATTCACATGATCCTTCTCGCTATATTATTGCCTGCGATCAATGCAGAGCTCATATATATCAATCCACTTAGAACATCTACACTGAGACAGACACACAGACTATGCAACAATTTCAGCAAGATTGCAACAATTTCAGCAATTTTCGGTCAGCGGTCCTCTCACGCGCAGTGGAATCTCTTATTGCACTAGCTAAATGATGGTCATCACTAATATCCTACACATGAAAATATCCTCCACTCAACAACGACAATGGCAAGAGACCTTCAATATTGGAAGCCAAATATAGCAACTTAGTAGTGACGGCTCCACACTTAACCAACAAATTTCAAATGGCAACATCAACTTCTTTCTTCCTTGCTGACTACAGGAATTTGACTACAGATTAAATAAATTCCATCCACGAGCTCTCTCCACAATCACAACGTATTTCCTTGGTGTCTTGATCTGGGTTCACTTGGCAGGTATCTTATCACGCAAGTCAGACAGCTAATCGCGGGCGATCCAGTGTTCTATACCAGCGGAAGTCACATAGGAGATAAATCTTGTCCTCTTTAGCGATTCACATAGGCCATGTGAATCCTCACCATTCACAACGCCAATATGTGACCAAGTGACCAAGTGTGAGCAACATTATATGCAAACACAAATCAAGTGGCGACTTACCCAGTGGCGGATTTTTACGGGTGGTGTGGCTCGACTCTTCACAATTCACATAGTGCGCAGCTTCACTCAGCACGCACACTTCGCTACCCTTCTCGGCAGCTCGTCCTTCACTCTCCACGCAGGTTTTCTACTCCAGTAGCAGCGATCAAATCTCCTCCATGCAGGAGAAATCTCCACAAACAGCTACGCTCGTGGTAGTGGCAGGCGGTGGCTTCTCACAACTCCCTCATGGCTCTGATACCAAAGTACAATCAATAACAGTGAGGCCACAAGGGCACATCACACGTGAGTCTATGCTCACATAATCTGTCTTTTAATGTAAATCAATTACATATATATAGTACAATGTGCTCACAACAACCTTGAACTAACCTCCTACAAATGTGGATCTGAAACCACCAGCAAACCCTAAATTGGACAGGCACACAACAACCCACAACCACTTAGTTACGTAGATACTAATTTCTACATTATTCCAATAGATTCCAGCTATATCCTTTGATTGCATGTTTGATTAGTTGACTGTGTATTACTCGGCTACAGTCATGTGACCCCTACATTTTTATAGCGGTCGTGCAGCTCTCATAATTTTGTTTTTGCATTGTTAGTCCTCATTACTCTTATCTTCTTACCTCTGCATTTGAGAACAAGTAGGGTTGTAACTATAGATAGCTTTGGATAGCGTTGGGTTAGGTAGCATTGTATGTGGGTAGAGAATGGTGGCATGGGAAGTATCTCCTGGTTAAACTCTGACTATCGCTTTCTTTTGGCAACCATAACTTACTCTGACAACGATATGGAACACCTTTCAATTATTGTATTTTTTCAAGAATTAATTTAGTTAGATGTTTAATTGAAACATAACTTGAATAATATAAACTTTTAACTTGTAAAATGTAAATACTTATCAAATATTTATGAATAGGACTTGCTAAGAGGTATTCTAATAGTGACAGATGTAATGAAAAATGAAAAAGAATGGAGGATAAAATCTAAATAATCGAACGAATATCATTGTAAGTTGTAAACAACTGGTTATGAATCACTTTGGTGGTTAAGAGATAATTGAAGGATTAATTTATATAATACCTAGCTATGTGATTCCCTACAAAGAGTTTAAATGCCAATTCTTACAAGGCATTAGAAGATCGATGGATTTAGTGACTTTCAATATCTAAAACAATAATGATAATGACAACTAAAGAGAAATTGATTTGAGTGATAAATCCTAGAATGTGTTGGAGAGATATATTAAATTGGATCAACTAAGTTACTGTATGCGTTTTACTTTACATGACAACGTTGTAATTGGCTTTGTTATTTATGGACAACATTCATCCTTTCCTTGATTAGCATTGATAATTAATGTGGTAGGATATAGTTAATGTGAACTGCAAGTGCACATTGATTAGCCTAATATAAATTTTAACATTAAAACAACATGATAGCATTAAAATTTTGAATTGATGATTATATTTTTACCACAAACTGCATGAAATTAGCTCGCTTAAATGGCATTGTCCCTTCTTACCAGATTCTTTTTAAGGTTAATAGACAACGGTCATTTGGTATGGTTAGTGTTGATAGACCGCTTGTTGTAATGTGATGTATTAATGAATATTTCATTATATCTTTCTGCATTGATATGGTTAAGGTTTTTTTATGATTCCAATTGCTGGTAATATTGTAATTTGGGATTAATTTAGAATTGCCCACATTAATTTTAATTAATGATTAAATGAGATTGGTGATTCTTGACTAAAAGGTAAGTTATTATTTCTAAATTAGGGTGCAATTAATGATAAATTAAATTTGTAATCATCCACATTAGACTAGATGAATGGGTTGGGTTGATTGCGAAGTCATGTAACATCTTGCATTTTCTTATTGAGGTCATCCTACGTCTTGCCGACCCGTTGTTTGGGGTGTGGGTGTAGTCTCCTTGTCATCTTTTTCGTCCTAGCGCGTCAAATATATCTAGAGTCCTTGGTCTAGATAGGATAGGTTATGTGAAGGTTATGGACACATCTATCACCTGGGGACAACATGATTCCTGATGAGGGTATAATGGCACGCCCTATTGGATAGTGGAGAACGAGAACTTGGTCAGAGTTGGTGCATTCGGTGAGAGTGTTGTCGAGCGTTGTAAGATACTTTTGGCACATGGGTGGAACACCTTCATGAGTTGAGTACGTGCACCTTGAGGTTCTAGTCTTGTTCATCAAGGTCATGGTGTAGGGAGGGAGATTTTGTCTCTTATCTCATAGGTGTGTCTTGTTTGCATCAGGCGGGTAATCGTTCCTCCTTGTTGTTCTACGCATGTTTCACCTAGTTTCCCTTGTGCCTGTGCGTGGTGTCCTAGTTGCCTATTTCCTGGACTACGTGCTTGCATTCGTCATCAATGGTGTGGTTAAATTTTCATCATCATCGCCTTCTTGCCTAAACATGAAAAACACATAAAAAAAACTTTTTTCTTTTGCTTCATTTGTAGTCGTAAAGATGGGGATGTTACATATGGTATCAGAGTGGGTTCAACCCTACGACTATGGATCACCATGATTTCTGCTGTAGTAAACCTGTGAGTATTAACCATTGGGTAATTTAAAAACCTTAACATGTCCATGTGGTGATCGCATTTAGAGGATGACTCATAGGTTCACAACGTGGTTCCGTGGAAGGAGGTGTGATGCCTCCAAAAGTTTTCGTACCCTTGGAGTTGAATGCCCAAGGGTAAGAACAAGCCCTTGGGCCAGATTCACTTGTTGTAAGGGATGATGATGGTCTGACGAGGCCCTTCCAGTTAATGTCAAGGGCCTTGATTCACCATTGGTACTGAGATAAGGTCGGGGCACCTGTACCCCTGAGGGTCCACAATGCACCCTAACTAGTACCGTTAGCATCCACCGAGAACTCAAGAGAATTGAGTCTCAAGCCCACGAGTGTTGTGGATGGATGTGTTGTCAAGGCATAGTTGTAGAGAAAGGAGTTGTGCTTCACTCTTTGAAATTATTACCTCCAACATAAAGGTTTGTATGGTGGTCTTTTGAATGAAGGGGAGCGATCTTCTATGGCGGAAGACACTCCTACCACTTTTGAACATGGTCATCGACGACGAGTCATGGGAACTATTCGAGGGACGATTCTAGGAGAGGTATCTTTATGAGGGATTCATTGAACGTCATATGAATGAGTTCGATGCCTTCAGACAAGGTAGTCGAATGGTGCTCGAGTGCAAGGCCTGTTTTAGAGATGTTTCGGTATGCTCTGCATCCAATTGCCCAAAAATTAAGTTCAAGGAGTTCGAGCTTGGCCTTATGGTTAGAATTCAACTTCTACTTCATGTACTAGGATTACTGGATCAAAAAAGGTGTGTTGGAATGTGAGGAGCCACATTACGAGCATGACTTCCCAATAGAGAGGTTCAAATATCTAGATAAGTGAGACCCACTACTATGGGATCTTTTGAGCAAATCCCATTGAATTCATGTAGCGGTGAATAATAGTCAGGTAGAGAACCAGTTGACTATTCTTAAGATGTATGGTACCGTCACTGAACGGATCCTTAGTATTATGATAGATATCAGTTCTATCGAGATTTTCATTTCTGGTGCAATTCTAAAAAGGATTAAGTTAAAGGTAGTCGAACATGATGAGTTTAGCTTCACAGAGATGACTCCGGGAGCCAAACATAAGGTTGGAGGAAAGGTTATGGAATGTACCCTTAACCTAGGAGAGTTTGTCACTAGTGTCAACCTGTATGTCATTATCTTAGGATATTATGACGTCGTGGTCAGTATGGACTGGTTGGAATCACATGAGGCGATACTCAACTGTAATAAAAAATGGTTGAGCTTGGTCGATGATGAGGGAAAAATATGCATGATTGTAGGTCAAAATCACGGAGTTTCCCTAAGGTTCATCTCTTCCTTGCAGCTGCAGAAGAGCATGTGCAAGGGGTGTAAGCTTTATGCAATCCTTGCATTAAATGAGAGGGGAGTAGCAGAAGGTATAGAACACCTTCCGGTGGTGAGAGAGTTTGCAGATGTCTTTTTGAAGGAGTTACATGGGATGTCATCGGAGAGGGAATTGGATTTTACTATATACCTAAAACTGAGGAATGGACCGATAGCGAGAATTCCTTATTGAATGTCGACCCTAGAGTTACAGGAGTTGAGAATGTAGATGAAATAATTGTTGGACCTGGGACTGATACATCCAAGTGTGTCACTGTGGGGTGCACCTATTATTTTCATAAAAAATAAGGATGGGTCATGGAGGCTCTGCATTGACTACCATCAATTGAAAAAAGCAACGATCAAGAATCAATATCCATTGTCGAGGATAGATGATATTTTTGATCATATGAAGGGTGCGACGATGTTTCCAAGGATCGATTTTTTATCAGGGTATCACCAGTTGTGGATCAAGGAGGATGATTTCCCTAAGAATTCCTTTAAGATGAGGTTTGGACATTACGAGTTTACTATTTTACCATTTGGACTGACAAACGCCCCAGGGGTATTTATGAGTTTGATGAATGGGGTGTTCCACGAGTAGTTGGACAATTTCGTCCAAGTATTCATTGACGATATTTTGATTTACTCTCGGACGATAGAGGATCATGACGAGAACTTGTGCTTGGTACTACAGTGTTTGCGAGAGTACAAGTTGTATGGGAAATTGTCCAAATTCTCATTTTATCAATCAAAGATTCACTACTTAGGTCATGTCATCTCCGACGTTGGTATCTTCATGGATCTAGCAAAGGTGGAGGCTATTATGGAATGGCCTATGCCGATGAATGTCCCGGAAGTGTGTAGCTTCATGGGTATATAAGGATACTATCGACAGTTCATCAAGGGATTTTCGAAGATAGAAAATCTGATCACAGAGTTGCAGAAGAAGAATAAGAAGTTTGTTTGGACCAAGAAATGCACAAAATATTTTAGGAGGCTCAAGGAGTTGTTGACAAAGGAACCGATACTAAAGGTCCCTGAGATGGAAGCAGACTTCTTGGTATGCACTTACATATCCAAGGAAGGCTTAGGTAGAGTCTTGATAAAATATGGTCGAGTGATTGCTTACATATCGAGGAAACTGAGAAGGCATGAGGAGAAATACCCATTGCATAGTTTAGTGTTTCTAGCCATCATATACGCCTTGAATGTTTGGAGACACTACCTTGTTGGATGAAAAATTGAACTAAAGATGGACCACTGTGGACTACATCACGTCTTTATGCAAAGTGACTTGAACGTGTGACAACGACATTGGTCAGAGTTACTTAGCGAGTATGACTTTGAGATAAATTACATAAAAGGAACAATGAACCGAGTGGTAGATTCATTGAGTCAGAGACCATGCATCTTTTCAGTGTTGACTCTTCAGACAAATCTACGTGAAAAGATTCTAACTTTATAGTGTGATGATGACTGGTACAAAGGGGTCAAGGATTTTATTAGACAAAACACAATGATGGTACCAATATTTGAAGGATTTACATTTGACAGCAATGGATTATTGATGTTTAAAAATCAGATTTACGTACCACCGAATGACCAGTTGAGGAGCTTGATCCTAAGCAAGGCTCATAGAGCAGTATACATGGCTCACCCAGGAGTCACGATGATGAGGGAAAACCTCAAACCCTTATTCCTATGGAAGGGAATGAAGGCAGACATAGTCAACTATGTGGCCAGATGTCTAGAATGTCATCAGGTAAAGGATGAACATAGACACCCAACATGATTACTACAACCACACATTGTTCCAGAATCAAAATGGGAGGTTATTTCAATGGATTTTATTGTTGGATTGCCAGTGAAGGATTGGAGACATGACTCAATTTTTGTATTATTAGACACTCTGACAAAGAGTGCTCACTTTATTCCTATGTGTATGATGTATCAGGTGCCTCACATAGCTAGAGTTTTCATCAGTGAGATTGTGAGGCTACATGACATGCCTAAGAGGATTCTATTCGATCGAGGATCGATGTTTAATGGATGATTTTGGACTAGTTTCCAAGAGGCCTTAGGAACCTAAATTAACTTCAATATTGTGTATCACCCAGAGACTGATAGGTAGACTGAACAAATGAACTAGACCTTGGAGGACATGTTGCTCATGTACGTGATGGACCAACAAAAGAGTTGGGAAGAATTCTTTCCACTGGTGGAATTCGCTTATAACAACAGCTACCAAAGAACCATTAGGATGACGCCTTTCGAGTTTCTTTACAAGCGACTGTGTTGGATGCCTTGAGTTGGGATCAGCTTGAGGATAGGGTCTTCGTGGGACCCGAAGCGATCCAAGAAATGGAAGAAAAAATGAAAACAACAAGACAGAGGATTAAAGAAGTGCAGGATCAACATAAGATTTATGTTAATGCTGTTAATATTATGGTAGCTTCAGGAGGTATGAACCTCTATTGTGACCTATGACGAGATTATAATATTCCAGAAAGAAGCAAAGAGTTGAAGGAAACCCTAGAAAAGATGTTGGCTGCAGAAATATAATTAATATGAATTAAGTAGTACCCAGAAGGATAAGTTTTCCCCAGTAAGTCTGCTAGAACCACTATAAATACAGGGTGCCAGTCTCTCATTTGACACAGTCTCAGAATTACAAAGAGCCAGTTGTGCACACTGGAGTTGGCAGTTTTGTGCGGAAGTTTCTGGGGAATGTGTTGTGCTAGTTTCTGGGTGGAACTATCTGATCAACTTTGGTTTCTATTTTTTCTTGGTGCATTAGCTTGGCTTGGCTATTTATTTCTACCTGTATTCTTCTCTATCAAGGTGAAGTTCCTCGGAGGGTGGCTTTGACCTATGGTTGGGTGACAAGGGTATTGTCAATGGTAAAACGAGCACAATCCTTCATATTCTAACAGGTTATGGGCCCACACCTCCTTCATTCAGTCTAAACATTGGAAGGAAGCATAGCTGCTAGGATATTGAGCTCATTGAGGAACTGCCACTAGGGTTACTAGCAGGAGGAGATTCCAAAGACACTATCGCTAGGGTTACTAGCAGAAGCAGTTGCAGAAACCCTAATCTCAGATCCGACACCTTATGATGGAACATCTCGCACAAAAATAATATATTTAGATGCGCCCTAACTCAGTGCACCTTTTGGCTCTCTTAGAAGACAGAAATGACGAAGTTGAATTTTTGGATCAAGGCATGACCAGTTACCAGTCAACCGAAGACATGAGTGAAACGATCAGTCTTTTACACTACTCATCACTTACTAGAATGACTGAAGATGACATGTGGATAATCGATAGTGGAGCTTCTAGGCACATGAAGGGAGATCAAGCCAGACTCTCAAATCTAAATGAGAAGAAGACCTTGTACAAGGTAGATCTTGGAGACAAAACGACTTACCCCATGGAAGGATTTGGACAAGCCTCCATCAAAACAAAAACAGGTAACTATGTTCACTTCAGCAATGTTTTATATGTACCTGGTTTAGAAAAGAATCTTATATCGATATCTTGCCTAGAAGACAAAGGAAACATAATATATTTCGTGGATGGAAAAGTGTTATCATGGCATAAGGACTCCAGCATAGAGAATTCTAGGGTTATTTGAAGTCGTGAAGAAAATCTATATAGACTACTAGAACAAAAGGAAGAAGCTCTTATACATAAGGAAGTCAACCCCAATGAGCTTTGGCACAGAAGGTATGCTCACATTAACTATCAAGAATTACCCTTTCTCAAAAGGTTGGTTGAACAAATACCA
>JASDQU011400807.1:15119-35642 GCA_032191745.1 Picea mariana
GTATAAAATGGACTTGAATTCAATGTTAGACTTGTAAAATGGTTGTAAGTGGTTTGTTAGACTTGAAAATGGAAATGCTATAATCATGCCAATATTATGATTGATCTAATGAATAGAGGTTGTAAGTGGTTTGTTAGACATAATTAGTTGTATAACATTTTAGTTTATGCTATAATATGGACTTGAAATCAATGTTCCACTAAGTTTTCGGGATGGAGGAGCATAGGAGTGGGGAACGCACATGGGGGACATGTGGGAGCACTCTAGATTTTAGGAAAATTCAAGGGGGACATCGACGATTGTGGTCCCTAGCAATAGGGGTACCCATTTCTAAAATTATAAAAACAAAAATAATAATGACAAAACCCCAACAATAACAATTCATCCCATGCAAATTCATCATTGTGCAATCCAGTGGAAATGCTATAATCATTCCAATCCTAAAATCTTGAAAATTGTAAAGTCCAATGAGGTTGGATCCACTTTCAAACGCTCCGAAACAATTAATGGTAATGTTAAAAATTTAAGTAAAATGATAAAAAAGGAAGATAAAGAAGGTTACTTACCCATTCATTATCCTTTCATTACAAACTAATATTAAAATATGACCCAATATCTAAATGTTAATTGTAACAATAACTTTTAGGGCCTTAACTTTGTTAGTAAGTGCACTATGCTCAAGTGAGTGATGACAATTGCCTACTAGACTTTGAGTTATATTATTTTATGTTTAAAGTTTTTCTTATTCACATAAATTTCATAGTGTTTTAAAATGTTAATGTGTGTGTAAAATACCTTGATTCCCCCTTGCACCTTGATTTCAAAAAGTGGAATATGTGCCTTTAGCACTATTTAAGTAGTTTATTATGTTTATTATTAGTCTCTGTCATGGGATTATAGCAATGAGTTTGCTTTTGATGTGACATTAATTTGTCTTTTACCATAAATTTATGTATGCAATGTAATGTTTAACATAGGAAAACAAATATAATATTTGTGTTTCTCATTTCTAATTGGTTGATAGAATTGAAGTGTCATTGCTCCCTTCACGTTTTTCAATATGTAGAATTAATTACATAATCAATGAATTTCACCAATCACCACATCTAAATATAAAAAGTTGTACTATGTATTTATTATGCATTATTATATTTATTATTTAATATATTATTTATTATTATATTTATAATATATTTATTATATTTATAAATATTATATTATTATGCACTATTATATTTATTATCTAATATATTATTTATTATTATATTTATGAATATTATAGTTCCATTCAACTCATTCAACTTACAGTTCATTATACATTTCGAATAACAAACAACCCTCAATTATTATCTTCAGGGACTGCGTTGCCATACAACCCTTGTTAAATGTAGAAATAGATTCAAAATTACATTTAGATTATACAAAAATAATCATTCAAGTCTACTTTTTAAACTAAAACTATTATTAAACTATTATTAATATTATTATTAATTTATAAATAGTTTTACCCTAATTATACCATTGCAGTCAATATCCACCTGCACTGGGTATATACCGTCGGATTTGATGCCATTCAAATATGATGGTGCATACTCAGCATCACACAGCGTTCAATTCAATTCACATGAACCAAAATGCATATATTCGAGAAGGTCCATCCCTATTTCAGTCAGAGTCTAAATGTCAACCACGAGATTCCAGCTGCCCTTTTGGAATTTTGGTGGTGAGTGTGATATCCGCATTCAATTCACATGAACCAACGTGCATATACTCGAGGAGGTCAATCTCTATTTCAGTCGAAATCTAAATCTCAACCACAGAGCTTCCACCTGCCCTTCCCCTCGAAAGGTATTTCTTATCAAATTTGCAGAGATTTGCTTTTTTTTTCATTCCGATTTATGGAGAGTTAGCGAATCCCTATCTTGGATTTGCAGAGATTACTGGGTGCAATCAGTTTCAATTTCTGTAGAACAACTTTGACCGAGTTTGGATTAGATGGGGGGAGGAGGTAAGCGGGAAAGGGAAGGCAACGAGATGAAGGAGGTGGTGAGAGTGAGAGTGCTGTGCCTGCATGGATTCAGGACGAGTGGAAGCATTCTGCAAAAGCAAGTTGGGAAATGGGAAAAGTCGGTGTTGGAGAGAATGGATCTCCGCTTTCCAGATGCACCTTTCCCTGCCCAAGGAAAATCAGATGTGGAAGAACATTTTCCTCCCCCCTACTATGAATGGTTTCAATTCAACCCCGTAAGTTCGTTCTCCTTTATCATCTCCACCACCCCTTCCCAAATTCTTAAGTTTCAATCTTTAAGAAGCGCTTTTTAAATATCCCATACTCTAATCTGTTGGTATTGTGCAGCAATTTACAGAATATCAGAACATGGACGAATGCCTGCAATTCATAGAAGAATATATGATAAAAAATGGTCCCTTCCATGGTTTACTTGGATTTTCTCAGGTAGGTTAGTAGGCACTCTTGTGCATTGAAAGCAAACATGTGTTCTTCCACTTTCTATATTGCATCATCATCTCATTATGATTAATACTATTTTGTTCAGGGTGCGATTCTTTCCGCTGCTCTTGCAGGTCTCCAATCAAAGGTACTTTTGAAGTTTGTTTTTTGCTCTAGAAAAATACGGTGTTTACTAGAACTAGGAAGAGGTGAGGGCATACATGGATGGATCCTCAAATTTGGCTTCTTTTTGACAGGGTTTAGCTCTCACCAGAGTACCACCACTTCAATTCGTGATAATTGTCGGGGGTGCAAAGTTCAAAGCAAAATTACATTTTAATCAATCTGCGTATTCCTCTGCTATTGAATGTCYATCGCTGCATTTTCTAGGTATGCGGTTTYGCTTAGTTAGAACTTATATTCATAAGCATATTGAATGGATTTCTCTTTTAAGCTGTATTGTRAACTTTTTCTCAAGATCGATATATCATGCTATCTCAAGTACAATGCATTTTAAATAACGAAGCATCTTCTTTCCTGATTAATGATGATTAGGCTGCAATACTTAACTGTTTGATATTTCATATGAAAATCTGAAGAATAAATAAATAGGAAAATTCTTATTATCCTACTATTTCAAAATGGTCTATAGGATTAAAAAGCTTGCATTGTAAACAGTTTTTCTATACATCTAGTGGCAACATTTTTTTGAATGATATCTGTTTCCAAATGTTCTCACACAAGCAAGATTGAGGATTCCCACTACTAATGAATTTTAGCAAAACATTCAATCGAGTACCCTGGATGATTCCCACAACTGATGAATTTTGGCAAAATTTCAAAAAAAGTGCACCATTAGTTTCACATTCGATGAATGTTGGCAAAAGCTTAATGAAAGTGCTCTAGGTGAGTACTCTCATGCACTGTTAGTGTTTGTGTAACTGAGTTCAACATAACCACTTGAAACAAACTACTCTTTTTTCTGTACCAGTGGTAGTCATATATAACCTCTTGGCTAGTATCATGTTGGTGCAAGGTATACTTTTGAATATCTGTATATGTCAACATTAGTAAAATGCTTATTACATATAACTTGTAAGTTTTTTTATCCAGGTTAGAAATCCCAGGGAAAACCCTCAAGTTCTTCCCCTAAGGCTTGAAGCCATTACAACAATACTCTTGTTATTAGCTCAACATGTCACTGATGGGAATTGAACCCGGGTGGGGAGGATAACAATCATTTGTCCCAACCACCCGAACTAAACCCAATTGACATGTAACTTATAAGTTACACAACTAATAAACCCATTACCTCAGTTTGTCATTAACAATGTTACCACACTCATTCTCAGATTCAGGTCGGAATTGGTTAGCCCCAAAATTATGACTTGGTTCAGAACCAGCCATTGACTCTGTAAATGTCTCCACTGAAAAAAAAATACTTAAAATATTCGAAATTTAATGTACACACAATAACATAAATCCAAACTATTAGACACCGAATATGTAAAGTTTGTGGATTTATATAACTTCATCGAGATACATAAACTATAAGTTCTGAGATAGATAAAATCAAAGTTCAAAGACAAAATACATAAGCATTGAGAGCACAACTGACTTTCTCCTGTTATTATCCTCCCACAATAGTTGCATGCGACTTTCCCTGTGGACACAGCCCTACAATGATTCTGTGGATACATAGGAGACCCACATGAAATGAAAACCATTTGAAACGCATGGTTGTGGAGGGAGATGCTTGAACGCATAAATTGCAGTTGGGAAGAGATTGACAATGTTGGGTTGCAAGCTGCCTTGGTTGTTGCAGTGAACATTGGCTATATTGACAGATGCTAGAAAGAAAGATATGGATACCCAGAGGTGACAAAATGCGATTAGCAGAACTATTGAAAATATATTTGAAAGCACATATTTGGTGAGTGCCAAATAGGGTCATCTGAAATAATGCGCACAAATAGTGAAGAGAAAAAAAAGAAAAAGCTTCTTCTAGGCCATAGTCCCGTTACTTGAGAGTGGGTATCAGAATACATATATACAAGAATATCTGTAAGAGCAGATAGTCCCAGTGATGTAAGAAAATTCGTCCCAAAGTCTTGCTAAATGCAACAGTGAGTCAAAATCTTGATGCACATGGTGCAGATGTTTCCGTTATCCAATGTTTAACTCTACTGCCACCTCGAGGCTTTTGGAATTTTTGTTATGGCTCGTTGCTAGAAGTGTATCTTCTTTGCCCTTTTTCCTCTATAGATACATTTATGGTGTCATGTAAAGCGTTTGTCAATGGGCAGTGCCAGACATTCATAACAAATTTGCTCCCATTTCTAGCAATTAATTGGTGTCCTAGAAGAAGCTGGTAATGAGGTTACCATCTTGTTTCCTTAAATCTTCATGATATTATGGTATTTTATTTCCTCCTCATAGTGTAAATGAAAACTAACAAAATGGTGCCTAAGATATTTTCTTCCTCTCTGCTTTAGTGTTTATGTTTTGAACACCACTCAGAAAGCAATAAGCAGACAMTTTACTTAAATTTGAATCTAGCCTATCGTTTGCTTCTAGTGAATTGCATCAGGTTATACTCATTATTAACAGATTGAATATTGCTTCAGGTGATAAGGATTTTCTTAAGCCTTATGGAGAGGAGCTCCTGAAATCATTTGTTGATCCTGTTGTCATCAGGCATCCAAKGGGGCACACAGTACCCAGATTAGGTGTGATTACAAATCTCAATTTTCAAGAAATTGTGTGAAATTTTAAGTACTTTTCAATCTTTATAATCATAAACTTTTGGTATAGAAAGAAATGGATCTAAATTCACTGGCATACAATGGCTGTATCTGGAAAAAGGACACAGACATATTTAACAATCTGCTGATGCATGGATGGTTGGCAGATAAAGAGGGAGTTAAGGCCATCAATTCCTTTTTGGATAGAGTAGAAGAGTCCATCGCCGCAAAAGCTGGCAATGCAATCGACTATCTAAATTCGACTGAGCAAAGTGAGAAAATAGAGCTTGAAGAAGAAAGTCATTGAAGGTGGTGGAAATGTTTCCTTAAATCTTCAATGCCATCTGTAACTTAAAATCTTAATTTCATTTCAAATAGATTAAAGTTTCAAGATGAAAGCAGTCTGATGATTGCAAATCACACAATCATTATAACAAATATTTCATTTTTTGCCTCACCGGGACATAAGGAACAGGGACATTGTTGTCACACTATTTTTAAGTTTTTATATATTGGAGTTGAAGGAACCCCTTGGAAAACATTTTTTTTGGTAAACATGAAAATCTGTCCCAAAGTGATAATGATATTCATCAGTAATGGGGTATATTCTATGGACTTGATTTGGCCTTTGAATTTCCTTCACACCAAATGAAAATATTTGAATTTCAATGCAGTTTCATTTCATGAAAACAGGTTATATCCTGTGGCTAAATGTCGTTAGATCCAGCAAAGACCACCTTTGAGGAACTCAGTACTATCGTGTCAGATTTTTGRATATAAATGCCATATATGAATTCAAAGCATTTTGTGAAAATGAAAAGGGCATTAAGAGWACTAGACTAAAGATTGGTTTGTAGAGAGTCAGACCCTATCTCTAAGCTTGAATATATTTARGGCCATTTTGCATAGGCTTAAATCAAGATAAATTGCATTTGGAATTTGTTTGAGTCTGCATAGCATTCAGTTATTAGATTCTATTCAAATTAAAGTMAAGTAAAATTTACTAAATCCTGAAGATTTTAGCTGGTCTCTTAAGKTTGCTCCTGAGGTATTTTAGCTAAAATATTKAARTTGCTTTAATTGAGTGTGCGCTGGCTATTACAATGTAACTTAATATGGGATAGCGGTCTTTGCAAAATGGCCCTGGGATTAAACTAGAGTAAAGTTATCACATCCTTTAAGAAAAGGAGAAAAGCAATTTTTTTTGTCAAATTTAGTTTGAGTTCAGCAGTCCTGTGTTGAATGGTCAATACTATGATAAAATGCATCGTCATTAAATGAGTGGTAGGAAATGATCCGAGGTAGACATCTTTTGATTTTTTTTTTTGGCTCCGACTGTTTTTAAATTAAAACCAAATTAAACTGTCATGTAAGTGTTTCTATCGAGAACTGACTAATAAAATATTTTTGTGGATCCACTATTAATGAACTTATTGATGTGCTTGTTGCTGTTTTTTTTTCAGATGAAAAAAGTTTACTCTTTTTATTTATCAAAAGAGCACTTATATACGGCTTAGTAGCCTGCGAGCATATATTTCAATACATGTTCATTGTAACATTCGATAGTGTAGCTGTAGATAGGAGCAGGAGCTTCTAATTCCAGTACAAGTTCAAGACCAAACAGCTGTCTAGTGAGGACTGTTCATGAGAACAATACCCCTCACTTGAGAAATAAGCAAAAATTTCATAGCTTTTTGATGGCTTCTCATACAGAACAGTTTCACCTCCACACGTACTATATCTCAGAAAATTTGTCCAGAAGGTAATGTGGAGATTCCCTCCACGATGTGTTCTATCTGTAGTGTCCCTGGGGCCACGTGCACTGCTTCTTTTGCTAGGTGATCTGCTTCAGGCTTCAGCTCATTGTGGATGTGTGTGAAAGAGATTTTCCTATCTTTTGAGTTCTTTTCCCTTGCTGCTCTCAAGCTCGCTTGATGTGTGATGCTTTTTGAGTGTGTTGACCCCTGAAGCCAGCTATAGTGAGTTTTGAATCTCTATTTATATCCAGGTCTCTAATTCCAGTATCCAAGGGCAATTCAAGTAATGTGCTCTCTTCTAGAAGCTCAGCTCTGTTGTTTGTGGCCCTTCTGATTCCTAGCTTGTACTTTATTTTATCTTGGTTTGGAAGAAAGAGCCAGCCCCCTGCACCTCTACATCCTGGGTTACCCTGAGAGGCTCCATCAAATTATCCCCTTGTGTGAGAGGGGTCATAGTCTGGGTGCAGTAGGAGCCTTGGAAACTATTGCTTGTGACCTGCTAGCTTTTAATCTATAGAAAATCCTTTAAGGGCTGGCTGATTTGCCTCGGAAGATGCATTCATTTCTGGCCAGCAATAATGACCACATTACCTCTATGGTCAGGGCTTTGTTGGATTTTTCTGATGTGTCTATCGAATGTAATTGTGCTGTGTTAATGTTGTCACCTGTACATCTTTGGGGCTGGGAGCTCATCTTGGTGAAGTGGTAGTGAACTAGTATGTGGGAGATTGATTCTTACCGCTCCTCACAAAGGGGACACCCGCTGGGTCCCTGTCATCATTTTCTTTTCAGTGTGTCCCAGGTGGGGATCGCTCCTTTGATCTTTCCATGATTTTGTCCACCACCACTGGCATGTGTTGGGAGGGCACGGGGGTGAACTGTGCTTTGTAACCTAATTTGACACTGGAGCAGCCCGATGATGGATTTGATCCTCAAATCAAGGAGTCTCGTTCCCTTCTAAGTTGGGGTCCTGCTCTGATCAGTTGGCTATGAAATCTTTCCATTGTTGTTGTTCAATACTATGTAGTCCAAGACCTTCACCTGTGAACCGAATCTATGGACCTATGTTTTGTTCAGGACCTGCTTGGCTAAGAAAGGAAATTTGCTTGTTATTGAGTGCATCTTGTAATTGGTGAGGCATGGAGTAGTCCGGGTTCTACCCTACCCATTTATCTAGGCCCATTTTTACTTGTGATCCGTCTCCTATTCTCCAACAAAGATGGCTATTATAAGGTCACCAGCTTTTGTGATGGCTTTCTAGAAATTGGAGCCTCCTTGGTGGGTCTTGTTTGGATCCCTAATCCTATCCTCTAGCCTAGCAAGGGCATTATATTTACTGAGGTCTTCTTGCCATAGGCCCTTGTCATTGATCAATTTCTAGGTGCCCTTTCGCAAGGGCATTATATTTACTGAGGAGGTCCTCTTGCCATAGGCCCTTGTCATTGATCAATTTCTAGGTCCCCTTTCTAGCAAGGGCTGTAACAAAAGTCCCAATATTTTTTATTCCCTAGTCTCCTATGTCCTTGGGGCGCTAGAGGGTTTCCCATGAGACTAAGGGAATCCCCTCTCCTTCTTTGTTTCCCTTCCATAGGTAGGAGAAGCATATTTGTTTGAGCTTTGAGAGAATGTGCTTGGGAGGGGAGGCTAATGAGACCCAATGTATAGGAGCAACATAAAGAACACTTTTTATCAAAATGATTTGGTGAGCTCTAGAGATCCATTTGTGAGTCTAGTGGGAGATTCTAGCCTTTACTTTGTGAGGGATCTAGATCCAATATTGGATTATGTGGTTGGTAGGTTTTAGATGGAATGTTAGGTAGGACAGATTGTCTTCAAAATCTTGTAGAGTGAAGGGAAGAAACTTTAGGACCATTGGAAGAAACTACTAAGGGACGAGGTTGAAATGAATAAAGGACTTTTCTTTGTTTATCTCCATTCCTATGGCTAAAAAAAGAGATTATTTTGGCGAATGTTTTTGCTTTAGAGATGGAATTGTTTCAAAAAGGAGGAGATCATCTACAAACACCATGTGTGTTATTTGGACCCTTTCTATATTTTAATACCTTTTATGTTGCCCACTCAATGTTCCACATGGTTTAATTTGCTTAGACCCTTGGTGATAATAAGTAAAATAGGGAGGAAGAGGGCAACCTTGTCAGAGGCCTTTGGATGCTTCAAAGTTGAGATGTTGTTCCATTGATGAGGATAGTGAAGGATGCCTAGGATATACATGCTTCAATCCAAGAAATAAAGGGCCAAGTGAAGTCGACTTGAATAAGGATTAATATGAGGTAAAGCTAGTTGGATCAATTGTAAGATTTGAAAATATTTATCTTGGTAATGAAGACTCACTTTTGGAGGGTCTTGGCCGAGTGTATAACTTCTTGAGCAATGCCTATGGCGACTTGAATGTCACACCCATGTAAGAAGCCCATTTGTTCTCTAGATACATTTTCAGAGAGGGAGGGTTTGAGATGAGCAACACTAATTTCATAAATAATCTTGTAAATGTTATTGCATAAGGAGATTGGGTGAAAATGATAAAATGGGGAAGGATTGTTTACGTTAGGGATGTTAGCCATAAATGTTGAGTTGAAAGCTTGGAGGGCCTTCCTTTTATGTCTGGATTCCTCTACCATCATGAGTAGATCCTGACTAAGTCTATCCCAAAAGCCTCTAAAGAATTCAATTGGGAATCCATTCAGTCGGAGAGACTTGTCATGTTACATTTTTTGGACAATCTGTTTGAACTTTGGCATAAGGATTGGCACAATTACAGTTGCATTTGTGCCATCATCCAAACAGGATGGGAAGGTTACTGGTATTGCTACAATACTGTTGAGGGTCTTGCAAGGAGGTTGCAAATGCAAGTCTTTGAATTGTGTTTCCCCCATTGCACTAATGAAATTAAAGTTTTCACACGAGTTCCTTATGTTATTTGTGATGCTACCACTTGTTTATGGAAGGAGGTATGTTGGTCTCCCTGTTGGATCCATATGGCCTTGCTTTTCATACACCAACATGCTTCTTACCATGCTAATAAGGGGTGACACTCATTATCTAAGTTCGACAGCTCTTGCATGCATTGAGGAGACAGGGGGTTAAGACATGCTTGTCCATTAAGGATGGATATTTGTTGCTCCATCGGTTTATTGCACCATTCCTTGAAAATGCTTTTGATGGTGATCAAATTCCTTTGGAATTGTGTCATGATGGTGATTAAATTCCTTTGGAATTGTGTCATGAGATCTACTTGCCCTGTCGAGAGGGGGGGTCTAGGAGGAGTTGATCAATTGTACATAATCAAAATGGGAGAGCTAGTGTGGATTGCATTTCAAAGGGGGCATTTGGGGGCTTGATCAAGTTTTAGTGTGATCACAAAATGATAAGATCCACCATGAGTGAAAACCCTTGAGTTATATCTTTGGATATGGTCCAAATGGTTTCCTTAACAAAAAATATGTCCATTTGCTTCTCTATGTATTCCTCTCTTGATCTATTGTTATACCATGTTGTTGAGAGTACCATAGGTTCAATATCTACAAGAGTAACCAGTTCAATAAAAATCAAGGAAGAATTCTACTTGTGTATCATCATGAGCCTTTGTACCCCATTTTTCCTCCCCAAATAGGATGAGGTTTAAATCTACCTCGAGGATTGAGATTGGGGGAATCTAGAGGCCTCAATTAAATAAATCAAGCCAAAAATATTATCTATTTTTTTTTAAAATAAAAAAGGGGTAGAGCCTGCTATATTAGATTAACAAAAACTTTGACAAGATATACAGTGGCATGGGTCTAAGTCACCAAAAATGCTGTTGATTACCGGAAACCAGCATAGGTGGAGAGCAAATAACAGTTGTATGATAGTAGCATCTGTCCTGCCCGGAGGAAACCAGGACAGATGTCTATAGTCCAAATAAACGTAAAACAGTAACATAAAAAGACTAAAAACCAAGAGAGCATAAAAACCTAGGTACCCGGTGACCTGTCGCCATCTCCGATCTGCCACATGGACCCAGCCGGGATGGCAAAAGCTTGCGCGCAGAGGGGGCACTTCCGCTGAGCTGGAACGTTGGAATAAGCGTCGAGAAGCATGTCCAAGCGCTGGCCCATGAGGAGGGCCTTATGCTCCAGGATAGACATGTGGCCTCGGAGCTCGAACACCAGGGCCAGGTGCTCTGCACGGAGGAGAGAGCCATGCAGACCGCCACCCACGTCCACTCTCGCATCACTTCCAGCTTCGAACTCCCTCTGCTTCGCATCATCCCCTACAACCTTCCTCACCGAGCGAATGTTATCCACATTCAACTCTGCTCCAGTTGCCTGCATTTCGTGGCTGGTAGGACTGTTATTATCCGGCCAAGGAACTTCTTCAACAATGCAGCCGGGGAACTCTTCATCCAGAACCAAATTGGGTTTGCTTTCCTCCCGGCGGTTCGCCACTGTGGCGCGGGGCTCCTCAGCGGTCGACAGGTCCTCCATAAACGGGTCTTCCTCCACGATACATGCGGGATACACATCCTCTGTTCTAGCCTCCTTCCTTGCCGTGGCCTCTCTGCTACAGCTAGCTCCCGACTTAGCAATGGTGGCGAGCAACGCCAATTTCTCAGCCCGAGTCTTCTTCCGAAGCATGGAGGTCGCCAATGCCAGAGCGCGTTCCAATTGCTCTTTCCGTCCCTGCTGTGCCTTGTGGGCATTCCAGGCTGCGCCACGACGAGGTCTGCCTCATTTTCTAGCCACAGTATCCTGGGAATGAATGAATGTACAGAGCGGTTGCAGAGATGAGCTCAAAAGCCAGGACGTAAGCGGTTGCAAGTACAGAGCACGAGCAGGCCGGCTCTGTCTCGGCACACACAAAGACAAACTGCTCGGAAAATCCTTGCCAAGATGCAACGTAAGGGTGGTGAGCCAGGACAAAAGGAGTGCAGGACTGAACCAAAGCATCCAAGCGAAGAGCAGAGCCGAAGCCGGAGCAATCCCGCTTTGTCCGAGCTCATAGGAAAACACATAACCAGACGCCGAGGTCACCTGATCGCCTTTAACCCCTATCATGATGAGTACGCAGTGGGCGTAAATGGTCACGCGAGGGAGGAGTCCCTCCGTCGTATGGCTGCTGCTATGGCCGTCCACCATCGTAAATGCAGATGTGTGGGTGGCGGCCATCGACATTTAAGCCCGGGCTTAGTGCTAAGCCTGGTGTCACCACATCGCCACGTGTCACCCCATCCGGGGCTGGGAAGTCTCTGCTAGCAAGGTCTCTGCATCGCCTAGAGAGGTTTGTCTCTCCAGATACGTGGGCCTTCCAGTAGATGAGTTCTGTCGTTGAATCAATTCCAGTATTTGCCAGGTGATCCGCAACCTTGTTAGCTTCTCGTTTCACATGAGAGGGGATTAGGGTGAGATTGGGGTGGATGAAATCCCCGAAGTCTTCCAGAAGTCCAAAGAGTCTCCAACTGGGGGAAATCCGCCAGGGGGGCTTACCATGAAGGATTTTGGAGATGAGTTGAATTATTACTTGGGAGTCTCCTTCAATGACTAGCCGAAGATGCTGGTGTTGAACAGCGTCTTGGAGACCTTTTACTAGGCTTGTGAGCTCCGCCACATTGTTCGTGTTTTCACCTAAAAAACCTGCAATCATATGAATAATCTTGCCCGTGTGGTCCCTAAGGACGGCCCCAAAACCAGCTGGTCCAGGGTTACCCCTGGAGGCCCCATCGAAGTTAAGCTTGAGGAAACCGGATGGGGGTGGGGTCCATTCCGTGGGACTGTTAGCTCGCCCGTTTTTTGTCTTCCCTTGTGTTTGCATGCGCATTTGCAATTTCCAGCCTTCAAGAATAATCTTCTCCTCGGGCTTACACTGCAGATCTTCGTGGAGCCAGGATTTGTTGTGAACGGTTTCACAGATGAGCCGTTTAGCCCTTTCCCAAGTAGTGATAGGAGGGGACGGTTTGGAGTTGAAGACTCTTTTATTTCTTTCTTTCCAGATTTCCCATAGTGTAAATCTCGGGAGCAGCTGCCAGATGCGCTGGAGAATTGGGTTGTGGAAGGAGATTGTTTCCCAATTAACTAGGGTGTCCCGAATACTGCCAAGATTCCATTGGGAGCGTCGCATGGCTTGAGCTCCCCAATCCCAAATCTATTGACTGTAATGGTAGTTGTTGAGGAGGTGTTCCATGATTTCCTCACTTTGTTGGCAGAGGGTGCATCTAGAGGGGCCTGTGAAGCCCCTCTTCAAGAGGTTATCCCAAGTGAGGATACGGTTTTGAGCTGTGAGCCATAGAAAGAATGAAATCTTGGGCCATAGAAAAGGTTGCTAGACTTTGCTCCAGATTGATTCGGGGGCTTGTTTTGGGAGATTCCCTTGAAGGTGGTAGGCTTCCTTGACCGAAAAAATGCCTGAGGTGGAGTGGCCCCAACGAAGTATGTCCGATCCTTCTTTAGTTGGAATTTTCCTGTATTGCATGCATTCCTGCCACGGTAGAAGGTTGAAATCCTCCGTAATCTGTAAATCTGTTCTGCTGGTTTTCCATTGTCTCCAGGGTTGTCTTCCTTGAGTTGGGAGCCAAAAATCATTAACCTTTTTGAAGTTGTTTTGCTATAGCTTAAGCTTGAGAGGGTGGAGGCTTTCCAAGTCATCAAGAGGGGGTAGTTGTTGCCACGAGTCCTGCCAGAATAGTGCACTTTCGCCATTTCTTACCTCCCAGAAGGCGTGCTGCTGTATTAGGGGGCGATTCCGCCAGGCAGTGTTCCAAATGTTGGATCCTTGCATCTGTTCATTGAATTTGATTAGTTGGTCAGATTGTGCGTTCGGGGCATACTTTTGTTTCCAGATCTGCGCCCAAAGTTCTTGCGGATGTTGCAGCCATCTCCACCACATCTTGGCTCCCATGATCTGGTTCATCTTCCCCAGGTCTCGAATACCCAGCCCCCCGAACTTTTTGGGTTTGCAAAGTTTATCCCATCCAACTAAAGCCCATTTCTTGTTATTATGGTGTCCCTTCCACGAGAATTTACGTTGGAGACTCCTAATGGCTTTGATGACCGAGATGGGCGCAGCTAATGCAGTAAAAAGATACGTAGGCAGAGCTTGCAGGACTGACTTGAGCAGGACCAGTCTGGCAGCAATATTCAGTGGTCTAAAGGTCCAGTTGTTCAGCCTGTTAGCTATGGATAAGAGCAGGCTATCCCATGAAATAGATTTCGCTGACTCTCCGGTTAAGGGGATGCCTAGGTAAGTGGAAGGGAGGGAGCTTCTGGCAATGCCAAGAAGTCTTGAGAGGTGAGCCTGAACCGAGGTTGGCGTGTTGAAAAAATAAAGCTTTGACTTATCCAAGTTGAGCAGCATGCCTGAGGCGTCTGAGAAGTTAGAGAGGATTGAGTTAAGCTTGGTGGCCTCTCTAACCGTGGGGGTGTTCATGAGGAGGGTATCATCGACAAACTGGCTATGCGAGGGCGTCGGGTGAAGGTTATGGAGTGGCAGCCCGGTGAGTGAACCTTCAATGACCGTTGCTTTGAGGTAGCGACCTAAGCCTTCTGCCATGATTACAAAAAGGAAAGGAGAAAGAGGATTGCCTTGCCTGATGCCCCTGGTGGAACGAAAAGGACGGGAGGGTGTGCCATTAACAAGAATTGAAAAGAAGGGAGAAGAAGTGAGCTTGAGAATCCAATCGACCCAGTGATTAGAGAAGCCAAAGGATTCCAGAACCGACTGCATATATTGCCAGCTTAGTTTGTCAAAAGATTTTGAGAGATCAAGTTTGATAAGCATACTTGGTATTTTGCTCGTCTTTAAGGAGTGGATTACCTCATTGGCTAGTATAACGCTGTCCATGATTTGTCTGCCCTCCACATAGCCAGATTGCTCATTAGAGATAATGAGCGGCAAGAGCGGTTTGAGACGATTGACAATAATCTTTGTAATTATTTTATAAATGACATTACAGAGGGAGATTGGTCTGAATTGCTTCGGGTGAGTGGCACGTTCCTCCTTGGGGATGAGAGTGATGAAGGTTGTGTTTAAAGCGAAGAGAACTTGGCTAGATGTTCTTGATTCTTCTACTACCAGCCAGACATCTTCCTTGATCATATCCCAACAATAATGGAAGAAATCCATTGTGAATCCATCAGGGCCTGGTGCTTTACCTGGGGGCATGTCCTTTACTGCAGAATCCACTTCAGACTGAGTAATAGGCCTTAGCAGTGCTCTGTTCTGCTCAGAATTAATCAGCCCGGGTATGTGCCAGATGACTTTTTGGATGGCCTCCTCCCTGTTTGTGTTGGTCTCTGTGAGGAGATCTTGATAAAAGGAGTTAAGTGCTTCTGCTATTTGTTCATGATCCTTTATTGGGGTGCCTTGATCGTCCTCCAGCTGGGTGATGCGATTAATGTATCTCTGGTGCGTCATCGCCCTATGGAAGAATTTTGTGTTGCGCTCCCCTTCTTTAAGCCATTGGACCCTGGATTTTTGCCTCCATAGGATCTCTTCTTGTTCTCTGCAGGCCTCTAAGTCCGCCATAAGTTGTTCCTCTTCCCACACCAAGTTCTGAGTTTGACTCCCTGCTATGAAAGTGTGTTGAAGTTCTTCGAGTTGATTCTCAATTTCCCGCTTCCTGAGGAGAATGTTTCCAAAGGTAGATTTGTTCCATCCTTTTAAATGTAGTTTAAAGTTCTTGAGGCGCTGCTGGAACTTGTACATGTGAGTGCCATGATGTATTTCTGCCTGGCCCCACCAAGTGTGAGCCAACTGTTGGAAGTTTGGGTGAGTAAGCCAGAACTTTTCAAAGCGGAAGGGCTTGGGCCTAGGGGGGAATCCCGGGTCCAGACAAAAGACTATGGGCCAGTGGTCCGACCCTGTTTTTGGCACAATATTTGCTTCCATTGCCTGGTCACTTTCAAGGAGGGCTTCGGTCACTAGAAAGCGATCCAGCCTACAGGCCACATGCTGGTGCCCTGTTCTTCTATTGGACCAGGTAAAGATTCCATTCCGGGTTTCCATGTCCACCATATTTAATTTCTCTATTAGGGTTTTGAACTTACCACTATCCTGCTCTAGCCACTTTGTCCTGCCACTTTTTTCCTCCAGCATTAGGATCATATTGAAGTCGCCTCCTACTATCCAGTGCGGCGTGTGTATGAGGGTTTGAACATAATGAAGGGTTTGCATAAAGCTTTCCTTATCTTGGATAGATTGCGGGCCATATACATTTGTGATGGCTGCTTCCTTGGAGGAAGCTACAACTTTGAAATAGGCTATTAAGGTATCTCTTGTGGAGAAGGGATGAAGCAAAGTGACCGTTTGCGGATTCCAGAGGATGGCCAGTCCTCCTGCCGCACCCACTAAATCCAGAAAGAGGAATTCCCCGTCTCTCCAGCTGCTTCGAAAAATATTTTCCGCCTCCCGTCCTGCACATTTGGTTTCCTGCAGTAGTAGGATATCTGGATTCTCTGTTTTAATACATTCTCGGAGGATCCGTTGCTTGGATCTTCCATTAAGACCTCTGATGTTCTAATATATTGTCTTCATCATGTGGATGGTGGAGGGGGGTGGAGGTATCCCTCCAATAGCCTCTGTATCTGGCCAGAATTGATCATTAAGTGCCCTGCCTCCTTGATAAGTTGTTGGGCTGGTTTGCGTCCTCGCCTCTTGTTTTCTTTGGTATATTTTTTGGGCTCGGGGCTGGGATCTGACGAGATACCCAGCCTAGCTGTGGAACCCGCCGTGGAGTTGGTAAAAACTTTATGCACCTTCTGGAGCTGTTCTACTGGAATAAGTTGCAGATCTTTTTGATTGAGTGCTTCCTCCAGTTTTTCTAGGTCTATTTCTGCCAGATCCATTTCGTCCATAAGCATATTGGTGTCTTCGTCCCTGCCGGATTGTGTTGCCTAAGTTGTTTCCTTTGGGTGAGTTGTGTGTGGCTCTTCAGGGAATTTACCTTTCTCTTGCATTGATGCTTGGAGGGGGTTCTGTATTTCCGCTTCTTTCGGTAGTTGATTCAGAGCGTCAAAGGAATTCTTGGAGGGGACCTTTGGGGCCGAGCTCCGGTTCTGTTTTCTTGATGGATTCTTTCGTCTTCCTGTGACACTGGTAAAGCCGTCCTTCTGCTTGGCTTCAGAGGGTTTAGGGGCTAAGGCGTTCAAGGGACAGTCTTTGAACAAGTGGCCGTGCTCATGGCACTTCTTGCATTGAAAGGGTATATGTTCATAGTCGATTGTCTGGTTCCAGTCCTCGTCCTGGTATTCCAGTGTGATGGAACCTGGCAGGGATTTCGATATGTCCATGTAGATGAAGATACGGGCATATGATGTGTACTTTCTTATTTTTGTAGCTTCGGAAGCTTTGACGTATTGTCCCACCATGTTTCCTATGCCCATGAGTATTTCTTCCAGCCAGAATTCCTGGGACAGGGAGTACAACCGGATCCAGACCGGGGCTCGTGAGAAGTCCTCTTGCTCTGGACTGAATCTGTCGGTCCAGAATCTTAGAAATAAGCCCGCTGAGTTGTAGAAGTATGGTCCGTTGTCAAATATTCAGTCCTTGTCTTTGAGATTATACAAGATAATTGTAAAGAAACCCTTGGAGCTGAGCTGGACCTCATAATCTCCTTTAGGGTTCCACCAGTCCTTAATCCAGCGAGTGAGATCTCTCTTAGTCGGCCAAAGGCCCAAGAATTTGCCTATTAGTGTGTGGTCCATCATAAAATGGGTGTGTTCCCCCACCCTAGTCGATTTGATACGGTCAAGTGGTGGTTTTTCCATTTGTGGAATACACTTACCTGGCAGCCAGTTTTTGGAAGCTTGTGGATGAGATGTACTGGGCTCGAGTTCCATTTCTTTGCTGAAACTTTGCTTCTGGGTAAAGAGCTTCTCCCTCAGATGCACCGACGGCTCGAAGGTAGGCCTCTTAGCACGGATACCAGTTCTGTCGCTGGCGGCTATGTTGCTGTACGAGGGGGGTTTCCCCCCCTCACCCGTGCTCATTGCTGGGTGTGCAGGAATCACGTGAGGTTCTAGTCTACAGAGCAGGAAGGTGGGTGGCAGGGCATTGGCGTCAGAGCGAGCATCAAACGGTCACGGGGCGTTGTTGCTTCAGTGCACTAGGGTTCTTCACCTAGTTCTCGGACCGCAGTCACCATACATTATTGATTGGACCCATACATTATTCGTTGCTAGATGGTATCATACAATAATATGATTTTTTGCCAAAAATATTATCTATTAATCAGGGGACCATAGATATTTAGAAAGTCAATATTTACATTGAGCTCTTCAAAGAATAGGGTCACATACATATAGTGTTGGGAAGTAGCATTGTTGACGGGATGAAAAGATTCCAAGCCACAACTATGCCTCGAAATAGGCCAACAAAGTTGGAGCATATAAAGGTCTAATCAAGAAGCATTTTTTGGAGGGAGTGTTTACATGCAACATAACAAATCATTGTTTCTTGAGCAAAAAATACATTAGGCCTTTGTGCATTGATGAGTCTATGGAGGGATCTTAGTTTTCGGACCGATCCCATGCCTTTTTTATTGATGGAGAGAAAGATCATTTCTTAACCTCTTTGGGGGCTCATATGCTCAAGTGCCCCAATGATTGTTTGTTGCTAAACTTGTTGAACCTCCATATCCACTTGAGAAATAGCCTTTGGTGCATTTAATTTCCTACTCAACACCATTTTTTCCAAACTCATGTGAGGAACCATATCTAGACCTTTGGAAAGAGCTTGGGAGGTATCCTTTACAAGATTCTTTGCTTTTGATCTATTGCAGTACTTGTGCTTAGAGGTTCATATTCGAAAGAAATGAAGAAATAGTAGGGTGGGGCGAGGTAAACTCATGGGGATTTTTGCCTAGGAGGAGGTCAAGGTCAAAGAGAGGGGAGGAGGGAGCAGGTGAATAGGAGTAGCCAAGGGGGCGATACGCAAAAAGGGGGAGGTTGGGGGAGCGAGGGAGTGGGTGGGTGAGGGGAATAAGATCAACAAAGGGGGTTCCCAAACTCAAAAGTCTATTTGCTCCATTCTGAATCCTCCTTGATTATTTTAGGGCTCGAGCAAGTTCCTAAAAGTTCCTAGCTGTTTTAATAGCCTTAGGGGTGGAGGGGATGGGAAATGAAGGTTATAGATAATTGGAGCTTTACCAACATTCCTTTGTTGTAAGGGATCATCACATGTATGAAAGGGATTAGAGAACTTACTAGAGTCTTTCTCCTCCTCCTCCAGGTCCTCAAGTCACCTTCCATCCATGATTCTCCTTAGGCAATGTGCACCTGTTAGCTTTTGGGTTATGTTGAAAGTGTTTCTGCCATGTTTAGGGATGCTTCATGAAATTTAGGGTACATGGTGTATGATCAACCCCTGGATGTCTATGGTGGATTTACACATTGAAGATCGCTTAATCTCAGTGATTGCCTAACCTCAATTGGGTGCTTGCATGACGGTCTTCCTTAGGGCGTTGGAGATCTTCAGACAATTTGGTGTCACTCTACATGCTAGCCACATGGAGGAGGTTGTTTTCTTGGAGAATGCTCTATATTGGAGGAGTGTTTGACACCTTGGAGGAGGGCGTTGAGCCCTAGATAACATGGGGTAGCTTAGATGCTTGCATGGAGGCCTGGACTTGACTTGGGGATGCTTGGGTTGCGGTAGTGTTCAAGCAGTGGGAGTCGACCTAGTGGAGTACATGACTTGGGAGGTTTGTTGGAGTCATTGGAGGCTTGCAAGAGAGGCATTGGACACATCTCATGGAATGCCCTTCCATTTAGAGCCTTCCTTATGGACAATTTCTCCTTGGAGCTTGACACGTGTACCCTTGGAGTGTAGCACTCCACATGTGGCTTTGTAGGTTGCTTGTAATGGATAAGGCCCACATATGTATTATTGGCCTCCCTTAGCTCTCATATATATAAAGGAAGGAGAGTGTCCTTTCATCATTGTACTCTTCTCTTTGTACTTGTCTTCTTGGAGTGAGATGCTAGGGTTCATGAAGAAACCCTATAAGTAGTTATGAAAGGGAAAGAGAACATCTTTGTTTGGAGTTTTCTCTTGTGAGATACTCGGGTTTACTATTGTGAAGAAGACATTGGAGATTATGGTATTTCTATTATCATCATTCTTATCACTCGTGTGTTAGAGATGTGACTAAAAGGAGCAACCTAGTCTTTGTCTCTCTTGTGCTTCTTCTTTTGTACTTTATCTCTCTTGTTTTGGAGTAGCTAGGGTTTCTTGGAGCTTCTTGGAGCATCTTGGATATCAAAGTTTCGTCCCTTGGAGACTTGGAGGTTAGGGTTTTGAGATGAAACCCTAGGTTGTACTTGTTGAAGTGAAGAAGAAGATGAGACGTCTTGCCTTGGAGTACATGCTTGTGTGTCGCTAGCTTATTGGAGCTCCTTGGTGTGAGCTAGGGTTTTCATTGTTTTCCCTAGCTAAGGTTTTGGAGAGAGGATTGTACTAGCCTTGGGATAAGGCTATGACATGCACATGAAATTCATCTTTATGCACATTAGTGAAGTTTCTAACTGTGCAATACTTTTGTAATTGCAGATTTGATTTTCAACCATCTATTTCTTCATGGTTT
>JASDQU011400807.1:35662-55526 GCA_032191745.1 Picea mariana
TTCTCCTCCTCCTCCAGGTCCTCAAGTCACCTTCCATCCATGATTCTCCTTAGGCAATGTGCACCTGTTAGCTTTTGGGTTATGTTGAAAGTGTTTCTGCCATGTTTAGGGATGCTTCATGAAATTTAGGGTACATGGTGTATGATCAACCCCTGGATGTCTATGGTGGATTTACACATTGAAGATCGCTTAATCTCAGTGATTGCCTAACCTCAATTGGGTGCTTGCATGACGGTCTTCCTTAGGGCGTTGGAGATCTTCAGACAATTTGGTGTCACTCTACATGCTAGCCACATGGAGGAGGTTGTTTTCTTGGAGAATGCTCTATATTGGAGGAGTGTTTGACACCTTGGAGGAGGGCGTTGAGCCCTAGATAACATGGGGTAGCTTAGATGCTTGCATGGAGGCCTGGACTTGACTTGGGGATGCTTGGGTTGCGGTAGTGTTCAAGCAGTGGGAGTCGACCTAGTGGAGTACATGACTTGGGAGGTTTGTTGGAGTCATTGGAGGCTTGCAAGAGAGGCATTGGACACATCTCATGGAATGCCCTTCCATTTAGAGCCTTCCTTATGGACAATTTCTCCTTGGAGCTTGACACGTGTACCCTTGGAGTGTAGCACTCCACATGTGGCTTTGTAGGTTGCTTGTAATGGATAAGGCCCACATATGTATTATTGGCCTCCCTTAGCTCTCATATATATAAAGGAAGGAGAGTGTCCTTTCATCATTGTACTCTTCTCTTTGTACTTGTCTTCTTGGAGTGAGATGCTAGGGTTCATGAAGAAACCCTATAAGTAGTTATGAAAGGGAAAGAGAACATCTTTGTTTGGAGTTTTCTCTTGTGAGATACTCGGGTTTACTATTGTGAAGAAGACATTGGAGATTATGGTATTTCTATTATCATCATTCTTATCACTCGTGTGTTAGAGATGTGACTAAAAGGAGCAACCTAGTCTTTGTCTCTCTTGTGCTTCTTCTTTTGTACTTTATCTCTCTTGTTTTGGAGTAGCTAGGGTTTCTTGGAGCTTCTTGGAGCATCTTGGATATCAAAGTTTCGTCCCTTGGAGACTTGGAGGTTAGGGTTTTGAGATGAAACCCTAGGTTGTACTTGTTGAAGTGAAGAAGAAGATGAGACGTCTTGCCTTGGAGTACATGCTTGTGTGTCGCTAGCTTATTGGAGCTCCTTGGTGTGAGCTAGGGTTTTCATTGTTTTCCCTAGCTAAGGTTTTGGAGAGAGGATTGTACTAGCCTTGGGATAAGGCTATGACATGCACATGAAATTCATCTTTATGCACATTAGTGAAGTTTCTAACTGTGCAATACTTTTGTAATTGCAGATTTGATTTTCAACCATCTATTTCTTCATGGTTTCGTATTTTCAACACTTATATGTCATGTTGATTTAACATAATTTAAATTTGAAAGTGATTTAACATTAATATTGAAGAAGATAGGGCATATTTATTGTTGTATTTACAATTGTCATAAAACACGAATTTCATACATGTTTATATGAAGGAAGGTTAGAGACAATGTGAGCTTTACTAGTATTCCTAGTATTCCTTTGTTGTGAGGGATCATCACCAATATGAAGGGGATTAGAGGACTCACTAGAGGATTTCTCTTCTTCTTCCAGCTCCTTAAGTCACTTTCCATCCACGATTCTCCTTAGGCAGGTGTACTTGAGGTGCCTTATCTCTCTATAGAAATGATAATGTGCATGGGCTCGACGTTCATGAAATCTAACTTTTGCCAATGAGTGATGCCTCCATGGTTTAGCCCAATGCCTTCTAGGGGGACTTCATTTAGGTCCATCTTAGTGCATATTTTTTCTAAGTTGTCCATTACCCGAGTGTTGTCATCTATATTCATGAATCCTCCCTATTTTGTCCCCAATTTGCTTGAGGTTGTTTTCTAACCAGAACTCTAGAGGGAGATTTGGTAATTTTGTCCACATGGGTATCTTAGTGCTCTATTCATGAGATGGATCAAACCTCAGGTTCAAATATTGGATGTATAGAGAGGGAGATATATTGGATGGTTCAAATATTATTGAAGTGTGGGCCTTCTGTTATGATTATGTCCCTACCCTGTTGAGATCTGAAAAGTAGTGAAACCTATGGATCTAAAGTGAATCTT
This sequence comes from Picea mariana, assembly GCA_032191745.1. Classification (NCBI taxonomy): domain Eukaryota; kingdom Viridiplantae; phylum Streptophyta; class Pinopsida; order Pinales; family Pinaceae; genus Picea; species Picea mariana. Next base: position 37,802 of record JASDQU011400807.1, read on the forward strand.
TGGTGTGTACCCCAAGGACTTGGCCCACTTTGTTGCGGCCTAACCTTTCATGGATTTCTCCGAGATTTCATTTTTTTTCGCTAAATTTTCCAATGAAATCATTGATGTAATATTATTGAATGGTCTCCTAAGCTTCATTGTTATTAATATCAATATGCATGTCTCCATTCTTCTTCTTAATGCTTCAGGTTTAGTTCATCTTCCTTTTATTTGAGGAAGTGTTGCCGAGGGAGGGATGAGGGGGTTGAGGGGGTGCCTCCCAATCAATTAGTTTGCAAAGAAGGTTTGTTGGAAGGAAATCAAGAAGGGTTTGAGCTAGAGGGTAGAATGGTGGAGTTGAAGGAGTGAGAGTCGAAGGTGGAATATGGGTCATTGTTAGATAGGTTGAGGTCTATTCAAAAGGGGGAAGTTAGGAGGCAAGAAAGGAAATAATGTCGCTTTTTTCCTTTGTGCCACTGGAGGGTGAGTTCTATTGTTAGGAATGATGAGGGATTTTAGTGCAGACCTATGCCAATCTGATAGGGAATGATTAGTATGATGTTGATATGAGTCCCAAGGATGAGATGGGGGAGTTGAGGGGAATAGAGTCTAGGAGGGCCGCCATGGAAGGTTCCTTGGGTTCAAATATCCATGGCTCTAAGGTTCTAAGGGTTCACATTAAGGAGATGGATTTACACCTATGCTTGTTGCTATTAGAAAGATGACAAAATCAATAAAAATATTTGTGATTTTCTAGTTTTTATATTTTATAAAACATTTGTCAATAAATTTAAATTAATTTATTTACTTGCTAAATATTGAGGATAAGCTTTATTCTTGATTAGCCAATGTTTTTTAAAAACTGGGATACTATAGGAAAATGGAAAATAATAATAAGTAAAACAATTTGAGAATTGTTATTAAAATGCAACCATATAAGAATTATTATTAAAATGCAACCAAAACAAATTACCTTATTGGTCATGCATGAGGTTGCATCGTAAGATTAAATACTAGTTCTAATGACAAGGATTAGCAGATCTTGATTCTCAAGTTCTCGATATTTTAGTTTGCAAGAGGGAAGCATATGATAAATGTTTTTTTTCTTTCCCATTCTTGTTACATTATAGAGAAAATGCAAGGCATATATTAGTTTATCATGGTTGCACCTAGAAGTGCATTCTACAACAAAGTAGTGGGGAGACTGTTGGGGAAGAAGGTGTAACTTGGTACGAAACAAATAAAAAAAAATGCAAAGAATCGAAGAGGATTAACTTCAAAGAGAATAGGTGGTGTCTAAAGACATCGTTACAAGACTTAAGCACAATGCATTATGATTAGAACATCACAATGCATATTGAACATACACTATTCATTTTCATATTTACACACATATAATGACCCATGGGGTCTGCTATTTATAGCCTCAATATCTAACCAACTTCCTTGAAATCAGGAAGATCTTGTCCACATACAACCATAAGTGGTTAGAGTTGTCTCCATCAAATCTGTGTTGTCTAGTCAGCTCGACAAGGATGCTCGACCCGACTGTCCATGTGTCTAATTTGTAGTTGATAGCTCAGTTGGTCGATCCACCAACCATTTGTCTTTGAATACTAACCAATTGTTCGACAGACATGATTTTTCAACTACTCGAACGATTTATGTAGATATTTGGTCGATTGCTTGATCGAATGAATATAGGAGAAGTGTGATGAATCATCAGAACCTGACGTTCCAACACCCCCCCATCAATACATGGCTCTGGAAATTCAGGAGGTGAAATTAAGTCAATAGGACACCCTCTCATAATTGCATCTTTCTGAAGACCAAGCATCAAATTGAGCTCGGAAAATCTAGCTTCAGATAAGGGTTTGGTAAAGATATCAACAATCTAATCATTTGTTCTGCAATAGACAAGAGAGAAAATTTCTCGTGAACCAATTGTCTCAAATAGTGAGCATGGAGCTCAACATGTTTTATCTTACTGTGTGCAATAGGATTGTCAGCAACTTGAATCACACTTTGATTGTCACAATAGAGTGTGGTTGAGGTGGAGATAGGAAAGCCAAGTTCACCCAAAAGTTAGCGAATCCAAACTACCTCTAATCCTGCATGAACGACACCAAGATATTCGGATTTTGTAGTCAAACGCGAGACTACCTTTTGTTTCTTGCGTGACCAAACCAACGATCCAGTGTTAAGGTGAAACACATAACTAGAAGTGGACTTCTAATCATCACTGTCTCTTTCCCAGTCAGAGTCGGTGAAGCCGACCAATGAATCTGAATTTCGACAATACACATGAGTTGTACCTTTGAGATAGCGAACAATTCTTTTAACTGCTTTCTAGTGGATTTCTCTGGGGTCCCGCATAAAATAAGAAACCACACTAACAACAAAGTAAATGTTAGGTTGACTATGAGTAAGATAAATGAGACTGCCGACCAGTTGTGATAGAGAGTAGCATCAACTTTGGGAGTTTGAAAAGTTTTTCTTAGCTTGACTCCAAATTGAAAAGGAGTAGAAAATGGCTTACAATCTTCCATCTTAACATGTGTCAAGTGATCTATTACATGACTGAGAAATGAATAAACCATCAGAAAAAGGGAATTAGAGAATCTATCTGAGTCTGCATAGCCTGCTTGCATTCATGTTGTCCTTGTGCGTCTGAGCATGTAACAAGATCACAAGTTTCAAGCACACAAGTCATCAGCTTGTTGCTTTTGACTGCGAGTTTGTTGGCTTGAAGAAACATCACCAACATCAAGACCAACAACTTCAATTGTCTTGGAATCCCAATAGGGTAGACAATAAAGTGGTGAACTGGTGTGTACTATAGGAGGTCGACCAAAATTCGAAACAGTGTCAGTCGAAGAAGAAGGAAGGACAGTCATATTAGAAATCAACTAACCAGTCAACTCAGAAGTCGACGGCCTAGTTGAAATACGATCATAGTTCGACTGTCTAGTTGAAGGACTAAAAAATGAAATAGGAGAACCAGAGTTAGAAACAACATCAAAGTGATCATCCTATAATAATCTAGAGTAGGCATTCAACAACATGATGCTAGAATGCTTCTCATCAACCCATACATTTATTCAGATAATGATCTGTCGTTTGACAAGGTCAAACAATCGATAAGCTTTAGACTTTTCCGAGTATCCCATCATGATGCAAGCATGACTCTTTGCATCCAACTTATTTCTGCAATCATTTGAGATATGAGCTCATGCAACACATCCAAACACATGGAGATGGTCGATATAGGGATTTCTTCCACACCATATTTCAACAAGAGTTACAAAAGGAACAACTCGAGTCGAGATGCGATTGAGTAGATCATTTGCACAATAGACATCTTTATCCTAGAAGCAAGGAGGAAAGTCTTTGGCATGTAAAAGGCATTGATCCATTTCAACTAATGTCTGATTCTTACATTTTGCAACGTTGTTTTGTTGAGGGGTATGAGGGACCAACCGCTACCATTCAATACCAGGTCGAAGTAGGCATTCTTCAAAAGGTCAATTGACATACTCACTGTTGGGGAATAGGGTGGAACACAACATGAAATAGAGGACACAGTTCTACTGATACTTGAAGAGGGACAATTTTTTTTAAAGAAATAGGTGGTGTCTAAAGACATAGTTACAACACTTAACAGAGCGCACTGTGATTAGAACATAACAATGCATGTTTCACATCTTGATCTGCATGATTTGTTGCAAAATATCAGACGATTGCTTGATTTCCATGATGGTAATGACCCAAGGGGTATTCTTTTTATAGCCTCAAGATCTAACCAACTTCCATAGAATCCAGAATATCTTTCCCACATGTAACTGTCAGCTATTAGAGTTGACTATGCAAAATCCGCTCTGTCGAGTCGGCTCGACAGGACTCAAACCGACCAATTATTCGTTCAACTCATAGTCGATTGTTGGGTTGGTTGATCCACTGCCTAACTATCTTCGACTGTTGGTCGAGTGTCCATCTGAGAGGCATGTTGACTACTCGACCGACTAGTGTGGTGTGTCAGTTGATCGCTCGACTGACTGTATCCAGATTTAGGTCGACCTCTCGATCGAATGAGCCTAGGAGATGTGTGATAAACCATCAATTCTTGATGTTCCAACACCCCCCCATCAACACACAACTCTAGAGTTTCAAGAGGTTAAATTATGTCAATAGGGACCCCCCCATAATTGCAGCTTTCTGAAGCCCAAACATCATGCGGAGATTGATAAATCTGACTTCAGCTAGAGGTTTGGTGAAGATATCAACAACCTAATCTTCCATCCTACAATATTCAAGTGAGATCATGTTCTCATGAACCAACTGTCTCAAATAGTGAGAATGAAGCTCAACATGCTTCATCTTACTATGGGAAACAAGATTGTCAACAACCTATATAACACTCTGGTTATCACAGTAGATTGTAGTTGAGGTCTGAATAGGAAGGGCAAGCTCTCCCAAAAATTGGTGAATCCAAACTGCTTCAGTACCTGCTTGAATGACGCCACGATATTGTTCTTTTGTAGTCGACAAAGATATTACCTTTTGTTTATTGCACAACCACACAAAAGGTCTAGTGATATAGAGAAACACATAGCCAGAAGTGGACTTTCGGTCATCACCGTCACCAGCCTAGTCGGAGTCGGTGTAGCCGACTAGTGAATGTGAACTTTGACAATACTTAATACCAAATTGAGTGGTACCCTTCAAATAACGAACAATTCATTTGACTTCTTTCCAGTGTCTTTCTTTGGGGTCATGCATGAATCAAGAAACCACATTAACAACAAAGGAAATGTCAAGTCAACTATGAGTAAGATAAATACGACTTCCAACCAATTATTGATAAAGTGTAGCATCGACTACGGGTGTTCGACAGGTTTTAGTGAGCTTCACTCCAGAATAAAAGCGAGTGGAACAAGGCTTGCAATTAGCCATCTTAAAAAATGTCAACATATCCATCACATATTTAGACTGAGAAATGAAAAATCCATCACAAAGTGGTAATACTTGAAGACCCCAAAAACAATGCAAAGTACTAAGATCTATCATATCAAAGGAGTTATCAAGTTGTTTCTTCAATCTAAGTATGCGATCATTATTATTTCCAGTAATGAGTAAATCATCGACATATACAACAACAATAAGAGTGTCTCCATTGGTGTGGAGAACATATAAGCTATAATCAGAGTCACACCGTTTCAAACTAAGTCGAAGAAATAAATTGTTGATCTTAGCATACCAGGCTCAAGGGGCCTGCTTCAAAATATAAAGCAACTTCTTGAGTCAACAAACCAAATTTGAATTTGTCACAAAATTGGGTGGTTGTTCCATGAAAAATTCTTCAGAAAAGTCTTCGTGAAAAAAAAACTCTTTACATCCATCTAATGAATTTTTCATCCAAAATGAGCAACAAAGGAAAGAATCAATCGAATAGAGTTCATCTTTGCGACGGGGGAAAAGATTTCAGTATGTCGATGCCTTCTTGTTGAGAAAACCCTTCGCAACAAGGCGTGCTTTATGTCACTCAAAAATACCTTCAGAGGTAAATTTGGTCGTGTAGACCCATTGACACTTCACAATGTTCTTTCCTTGCGGTCGGGGAACCAAGTCCCAAGTATGATTTTTCGACAAAGAATCAATTTATGTCTTCATGGCATGCTCCCATTTAGGTCTTCCTTCAACATATGAGTAGGTAACATGGCCAAAAGTTTCAAGTACACAAGTCATCAAAGAAACACTAACATGTTGCTTTTGACTTCGAGTTTGTCGTCCATAGGAGGCATATCCAATATCAGCTTCAACAACATCAATTGTCTTGGCAGTCCATTGGGGTAGACAAGAAACAAATGAACTTTGGTTCAATTCATCAGGGAAGTCATAAATAAAAGATTCTTCAGTCGGAAGACCAATAGAAACAAAGAATGATGGACTAGTTGACTCAGAGGTCAATGGTCTAGTCAGAACATGGAGAAAGTTTGATTGTCCAGTCAAGGGAAGAAAGAATGGAACCAGAGCACTAGTGTCAAATAAAACATCAAGGGGATCATCCTGTAGCAATTCAGAAGAGGCATTCAACAACTTAACGCCATAATACTTCTCATCAAACCAAACATTGCATCTGATAATGATTTGTTCTTTGACAGGATCAAACAATCGATAGGATTTCGACTATTCAAGGTAGTCTAATCCAAGTGGACACTGGTGGCCACCCACCTGTTCCAAATTTCAACTGGCTCATATTGATAGTTCTCAGTTCAACATGTTTCTTTGTAATGGGGACAATTCTTTGTAATTGTGGGTTCTGCACTTACGGGGATGTCCTGAAGCCCTACACAACATCCATGTGGATATTGGTGGCCGCCCACCTATTCCAACTGGATTATTTTTGAATTTTTCATGTCAGTACATCTTTATGTACTTCCAAGGCCATTTTGGGGCTCTAAACAATGTTTTCTTGGCTTTCCATAGTAAAACTGTAGACAGAGTCAGAGTTTGACGACATGATGCATATTTCTTGAAAATACCTTTACAATGGGCTATCACACGCCTAAAATGAATATCATATGCAAAAGTTACGACCCCAAGAAGTTAATGTACTAACTTACCCCAGTGGAGCCCACATGACTTTTGGCGCTTCATCTCCTAGGGTTAGGTTTTTGGATGTATAGGGTTTTGGCATTCATGTTTATCATAAAAATGCCTTCAGAGCCTCATTGTAATCATCTTCTTGCGAATGAGCATAGCCATTACATATCTTCTTAGAGATAAAGCTGCCACCATTCTAGCGAGTCTTGCACTCTGTATTTTTACAGTCTTTGTACATTTCTTTCATTAATAGAAATAATGTATTGTTGCATCTCTTTGTTTCTGAAAATATTTATGTGTATTTCATTGTAATATCTCTACTTTCATTTTGTTCTGAAAATAATCTGGATCATAGTCTATCATGATGCAAGCATGTCTCTTTGTATCCAACTTCTTTCTGCAATCATCATGAATGTGAGCCCAAGAAACACATCCAAACACACAGAGGTGGCCGACTGAAGGATTCTTCCCATATCATCGTTCGACTGGAGTCATGGAAGGAACAACTCAATTCGAGATGCGGCTGAGAAGATAATTTGCACAGTGGACCGCTTCGGCCTAGAAGCGAGGAGGTAGGTCTTTAGCTTGCAAAAGACATCTATCCATTTAAACCAATGTACAATTCTTACGTTTTGCAACACCATTCTGTTGTGGAGTGTGAGGAATCAACCACTACCAATCAATACTAGATCGAAGTAGGTGTTCCTCAAAAGGTCGATTTACATACTCACCACCATTTTCTAATCTCAAGAATTTTATGGGTCGACCACACTCCTTTCTAGAAAAGGCTTGAAACTCCTTGAAATTCTCAAAGACAAGGTTCTTATTTTTCAAGAAAAAGACCCATGTGAAGCGAGAGAAATCATCAATGAAAGTCAAAATGTAACTTTCCCTTGCCAGTGAAGGTAAATTGATGCAACAAATATCACTATGAACCAATTCCAGTAGGTTATGTGCTTTCCACGTTGTACCAAATTCGAATGGTGCTTGATGATGCTTCCCAAGTACATAGCCCTTACAAACTCCTTTAGCGGGACACACCTTCGGCAAACCAACAACCTTGTTCTGAGTTGCCAATGCATGTAGCCTTCATAATTTTAGAGATGTGAGTCACTCATGTCAAATTCGACTTCGCTCATCGGTGTGAGAAACAAGTGCAATTTGTTCGGGTTTAGGTTGAGTTAAGTCTTGAAACTTGTACAAATTGTCCTTCGGGTTAAGAATCCCACCACTGACAATCGACTTACCTTTCTTCAAACGACGAACATATAACCGATATAGCCAAAATTCCACAATCTTACCTGTCTGGGTCAACTAAGCAACAGACTAGAGATTGGCATTGAGATTTGGCACATGATAGACGTCGACAATCTTGACAAGCAACATCACCCTGACCAACAACATCCAGAGAAAAATCATCAGCAACATAGATTTTAGTCTAATCAACTTTATTCAGTCTCATAAATAAAGAGGCATCATTTTCCATGTGATGAGTGCACCCAAAGTCGATTACCCACTTGTTCTACATAGAATGAGACAACAAGGCCTGAGAATTTTTGAACTGGAAGGTGAAATTATCAGCGGGTCGACGAACAACAAACACGTCTCCTTCAAGGTGTTTAACCTTCTCCTCTAAATCGTCTCTCTTTTTGTAACATTTTTTCTCCATATGTCTGGTCTTTCCACATTATTGACATGTCTTATTATTTTGATTTTGTTTTGGTTGTCTCTAGGGTCCTTGGTCATGATATGAAGGTTTCTGTGCAGAGGCATTAGACTGCACTCTATTCCCGGGATCCATCTTTCCCTTTCCCTTGAGAAAGTGGGCCTAGTGTTTACCACCAAGCTTACCTTCTCCAAGCAATCTATGTTGATCAGTAATAAAAAGGCCACAAAAATCTTCAAAGGTATAATCCTTACCATCTTCCTTGCGTGCTTTCCAATTGGTGTGGAAAATCGACACAAATACATCAAATTGTGTTCTCAAGTTCATCAGGACCAACTCGATGAGTTGTCCATCCTTCTTTTGATAGTTCTTTCCACATTCACCCAATTTTAACTGGAGTTCCTTGACATGTGCCAAATAGTCCTCCATTCTTTCAAAGGAATGAGGATCGAGAGAGATCAACTATTTCTCCAATTGCATGACGTGGCTCTCATCGAATCGGTCGAAAAAGGTTTTCAACTTCTTCCAGACTTGATGGGGACAGTTGATTCCACTAGGTAAAAGCAAATCTCTCACAAGATGCATGTCATGATGACTCCTATTGTCTCTTCTTTCTTTCCATCAACAACAAATTTCGCTTGGAACAAAGTTACCAACTTAACGAGAGCTCTCCAAAGTTCTCATTTTTTCAAGGGTCACATTTTTTACCCCGTTTTGAAAAGTTGTGCTACCGGTAGCACTCATTTTTTCTTCGAAGTTAAAATTACAAAAATTTTCAATTGTCATCTATAAAGTTACAAATAAAACCTTAAAATTGACCCCTGAAAAAATAGGTGGTGCTCACGACATCACCCCATTTTTTCAGTTTTAAAGTTACAATTTGGTCAAGAGGTGGTGCTCACAACATCACTCTCCTTTTTTTTGAAGGTTAAAATTACAATTTGGTCAAGAGGTCGTGCTCATAGCATCACGCCCCCTCCCTTTTTTTGGGGGGGGGTGTCAGGAAATGAGAGACACTTCCACACTAAACCTAGCAGAGGAGAAGAACAATTTAATCAAGAACGTACATGAAAAAACAATCACACAGTACACAGAGATTTTACCTTGGAAACAAAAACCGGGAAAACCAACATTCTTTGAGCGTTCTGCTCTCTTATTGTCTTATTCAATATGAATAAAATGTTACATTCCTAAGACACAATCGACATCATACCCTCTTGCCTGCGCAAGAACAACCCTATAGCCAATTCAAATTACATTTTCATGACCAACAACCTACATCTAAAGATTTTTGTAAAGACTGACTATCCTACGATTTATGCATTATCCTTTATGGCCTTACAACATGCCTCTTTATAGACTTTACAATAGGAAAAAGTCTAAAAACTTGGCACCCAAAAATGGTTACAGATCCATGCATATCATTGGCTATAAATCCCGCAAATATTAATATTTTATTATATTTGAATCCAAGTCATATTGCCAGTCGACCTTCATTCGATATTCAATCGGTCACCACACGTTTTCTTGTCGACCTCATGTTGGTTAACCTCTTCTTCCAGGTGCCCATGTAGGAACATTGTCTTCATATCCATCTGTTTTATTTCTAGATCGAATGTTGCAGCCAAAGACATTAGTACTCGAATGGAAGTTAGCTTTGCAACAGGGGAAAAAATATCACTGAAGCCGACTCCCTCGACTTGGGAATAACCTTTCGCTACCAGTCGAGCTTTGAACTTATTGACTTGTCCTGCGACATTCATCTTCTTCTTGAATATCCATTTTCTACTGACAATATTTCTTCCACTAGGTAACTTGACTAAATCACATGTCTCATTCTTGTGCAAGGATTCCATCTCTTCGACCATGGCGTCCTTCAAGAGTTTAACCTTTGCTGAGTTGACTGCCTCACCGACTGAATTGGGCTCATAATCGATGGAAGTTAGCACGAATGTGGAATGAAAGTCGAGCGAACTATACCTTTCGATTAGTTTTCTTACTCTTTCTGACCTCCTTACCACAGGAGTCTGTTGTTCCACCTCTTCCTCGTATTCATTCGACTCATCTGAATCATCTTCTTTGTTTCTTAGTTCAAACCGCACTGTCTCAGGATTATTCTTTGTCTAAATAATTTCCTAAGGCTCGTACTTACCTCCGACTTCTCTGAATACCACATCTTGACTATGCATTGTTCTCCTTTATGCATGATCCCAGAGCTTATATCATTTCATTCCTTCTTTATATCCAATGAAAATACATTTGACTGCCTTTTTGTCCAATTTGCTCCTCTTTTCCTTGGGAACATGCACAAATGCATCACAACCAAATACTTTGAAATGTGCAATTGAAGGCTTCTTAACCGACCATACCTCATGTGGAGTTGTGTCAACTAGCACCGATGAAGGAGACATATTCACCAGATATCTTGCAGTGTTGACTGCTTCTGCCCATAATTATTGTGCGATCCCAACACCACTGAGCATGCACCTTGCCTTATCCATCAATGTTCTGTTCATTGTCTCAACAACTCCATTTTTTTGTGGGGTATATGGTGTGGTATTTTGGCGTGCTATGCCACACTGCTTATAGAACTGATCAAATTATTTTCCATATAATTCACCACCATTGTCAGTTCTCAACACCTTTGTCTAGTTTTGTACAAGAGCTTTAAACTCTTTAAATTTCTCAAAAACCTCTGATTTCTTCCTTATGAAATATATCCATGTCTTCCTGGAAAAATCATCTATGAAGGAGACATAATACAGGGATCCACCAAGTGAAGGCATTGAAACTGGGCCAAACACATCAATATGCACCAATTCTAGAATCCCATTTGTCCTTGTCGCTCTAGATGGAAACCTCACCCGACTTTGTTTTCCATATATGCAATGTTCACAAAAGTCGGCTTCTAAACCACATTCAAGAAAACCTTCAACCATACCTTTGTTGTGCATATCTGGAAGTCCTTTTTCTCCAATGTGTCCCATCCTCTCACGCCATATCCTAGTCGGGTCGATCTTATCATGTCTTGTCGAGTCGATTTGTATTGACTTAGCCCAATTCGGGTCAAGTTGAGTCAAAATCGAGTTGATTCGAAGTCAAGTCGACTTCAGAAGCAATGATGTTGTTGCATCCAGTCGAGTCAACATTCCCTAATAACTTGTATAGGGTTCCAATCCAAACTCATTTCATTAATATCATTGCACCTTTGACCATCTTGCACGAATCCTTCTGAAACAGAGTGTGTACCCCAACATCACTCATATTAATGACATATATTAGATTTATTGCCAAACCCGGAATGTGTAGCACACCTAGAAGGGTTATTTTCCTCTCATTCTACAGTATCATTCAAACTCTTCCTCGTCCGGCAATTTGTTTTTCAAGTCGTCCCGCAAGAACACATCACCTCCATCACATTGTTCATACTCACAGAACCATTCTCTATGTGGTGTCATATGATAGGATGCTCCTGAGTTGATCAACCAAACACCTTGATTTGACTATGTACTGGTCGATGCCAGGTACATATCACCTCCCTTATCCGGGGTTGTTTTTCTCTTAGTCGTCTGCTTCTCGTCAAATCCCCTACTGACTTCCATCGCCCTCGACTTACATTCCTTTTTGTAATGCCCAACTTTACCGCATTTCCAACATCTTCTTGTCGATTGAACCAGAGATTTTGATCTACCCTTCGACTTAGAATTTTTACCAGAGAATTTGTCTTTATCTCTTTCAATCGATCGACCTCTCACCACTAAAAGATCTTTGGTTGATCCTTCCATGTTATTTCTTCTCATTTCTTCTGACAACAGAGAATCAACCACATATTTTAATGCTAGTGTGGTTGTATCACTCCCTATAGCCACGACTAAGCTATCCCAGGAGTCTAGAAAATAACATAATATGCTTATACACTTATCCTCCTTTAAGATTTTAATATCCACAGACAATAACTGGCTTAAAATGGTGTTAAACACATTTAAATGCTCAGTCACTGAACTACCATCATTCATTCTCATAAGATACAATTTATTTCAGAGAAACAACTTGTTTACCAGAGATTTCAACCGGTATAATCTTCCCAGCTTGTCCCACAGTTTCTTGGCCGAATCTTCACCTAAGACATTCAACAATACTGAATCTGCAAGACAAAGTTGAATCATACTTCTTGCTCTTCTTTCAAGTTTCTCTCATTCTTATGTTGACATGCCTATCGATTGGGTACTTGGATAAACCATTTTCCATTGTTCTCGATCTACAAGAAGATATTCCATTTTAAGCTTCCAAAGCTCAAAATTCTAGCCATTGAATTTTTATACCTCTATTCTTAAATTGCTCGTCATTATTTACCATGATCTTTAACACAATTTATGACTTACAAATCTTACTGTACCTAGGGTTTAGTTCTCAGATTCAAGATTGGTAAATCAAGATCTAATACACTCATAAAAGCATAACATAACTTTGATACCACTTGTGAGAGATGAACTTTGCTCTCATACCACTTGTCAAGAAATGAGAGACGCTTCCACACTAAACCTATCAGAGGAGAAGAAGAATTTAATCGAGATCCTAAATGACAAAGCAATCACACAGTATATAGAGATTTTAACCTAGAAACCCAAACCGGGAAAACCAACATTCCTTGAGCATTCTTCTCTTGTGTTGTCTTATTCAATCTGAATAAAAGGTTACATGTATAAACTTGGTTCACACCTAATACACAATCAACATCATACCCTCTTTCCGGTGCAAGAACAACCTTGTAGCCAATCTGACTTACATCTGCATGACCAATAACCTACATCTAAATATTTCTCTAAAGATTGGCTATCCTACGATTTATGCATTAGCCTTTAAGGCCCTACAACATGCCTCTTTATAGGATTTAAAATAGGCAAAACCTTAAATACTTGACACCCAAAAATGGTTACATATCCATGCAGATCATTGGATACAAATCTCACAAATCTGGGATTCTGTTACAATCGACTCCAAGCTATATTACCAATCGGCCTTCATTTGGTTGCCACACGTTCGACTGTCGAACTCATGTTGGTTGACCTCTTCTACTTGTTGTCGATGCCTTTACCATGTCGAATTGCCTCGACCTTCGACTTTGACTTTACTCGGTCGACTAACCTCGACCTTTGACTAGTTGTTGATCCATCTCGACTTCGACCTTAAGTCGATTCACCTTGACTAGACTTTCACTACAAAGAATATACCAACCCAATAGGGGGGGTTAAAGTTATAACTTGGTTGAAATTGTGATCTTGACAAACAATACCATTACGAACAAAAACCTAAAAATCGACCCCAAAAACTAAAAGTCGTGCTAACAATGGCAACTCCTTTTCTATAAGGTCAGTATTATGACTTGCTTAAAACTATGGTTTTCACCACTGATATCATTGTGAATTGAAATCACGAAATCAACATCCAAATTGAAACATGATGTTATTGATAGGACACTTACTTCATTTTTTCAAATTTAAAATTGCAACTTTTTTCATATCAATACCTAAAAAATTGACACTATTGCAAATAAAATTACAAAAAAAAAACAATTAATAAAAAGGAAAAAAATTATTAAAAAAACCTAAAATTAATAAAATTAATTTTTTTAAAATATCTATATATAAATAGATATTTTCATTGAAAAATATATATTTTTTTAAATGTAAATATAACCATTGAAAACTGATTAAGTTTAACGGAAAAAAAAAAGATTAAAAAAAAAGAATTAAAACAATTTTTTAAAAATTTATATACATTTATAATTTTTAAAATCAGAGGGCCTATCCTTATCCCTCACATACACAATCTCTTCAATTTAGTAGTCAAGCAGAGCTTCCCTAAACCCTAAACGCAAAGCTTCATTGTTCCTATTTTTAAAAATGGGGATAGAAACATCCCCTCTAATTATAAGACCATTATGATTAGCCCGATTTTAGCCAAGCTTTATGGAATTATTTTGGAAAAGAAGATTAGCCTTTGGCTAGAAAGTCACGGTAAAAGAGCTAAAGGCTAGGTCGGGTTTAGGAGATATCATTCAACTGTGGATCATCTTGTTACCTTTGGGATCATTGTAGAGGAGTCCCGCAATACTAAAACCAATAATTTTTGTTGTTTTGTTGACTTTAGAAAAGCTTTTGACATGGTTCCTAGGAAAACCTTTGGAATAGGTTGGAAGAGATAGAAGTGCCTCTCGAGTTGAGAGTTGCTAAGTTTAAAAACATTGAGGGCTAGTCAAAAGAGATTAACTGCAATATCAGAGTCAAACAAGGTTGTCCCTTGTCCCCTACCCTTTTTGGCATATACATTGACAAGTTAGAAGATTTCTTGGAAAAAGCAGGTTGTGTTGGCCCTACTCTCATTGGTATGGTCATCAAACTTCTTCTTTATGTCGATGATATCATTCTTATGGCAAGGAGTCCCCATGATCTTGAAAACCAACTAAGAATCCTTCAGGATTTTTGCTCCAATATGAGTATGACTGTTAATATTGATAAGACTAAGGTCATGATTATTAAATCCAATAAGATCCCTTATCATACCTTCATATATGACAACAACAACTTGGAGGAAGTGACTTCATAAAAATATCTTGGAATTGATATTCACCACAAGCTCAATTGGAATTATAGCATTGAGAAAAGGATTATTGGGGGATGAAAAGCTTATTATGGGCTTGAAAAAAATTGTAAATCATCTGATCTTTGGAGTTGGGATAAGAAGAAACTCCTCTTTGAGACTCTTGTTACACCTGCTATTCTTTATGGATGTGAAGTCTAGGGCTGTAGTATCTCTTGTGAATCCTGGACAAAGATAGAGCAAATATAAAATAATTTTATAACCTATAATCTCAAAATTAAAGGAAATATGCCTTATCCCATCCTCCTCTTAGAAACAAGTCTCTCCCCCATTGAGAGCATGGCTATGACTAGATACATAATGTATAAGAACAAGTTAAACAACATAGAAGACAAGAGGCTTCCTAAAATTGCTTCCAAATCGAGCCATAACCACCATCGACTCAAGCGAGGATGGCATAAAGATGCCCGGTCTTGGCTAAACTATTGGGGAATCATGGAAGACACCATTTTGCAAAATAAATATACTATTAAAAAACATCAAATCAAAATTTAAGGAGAAAATGTTGTGTGATAAAGAGTTAGAGGAAAAAAGAAAATTAAGGTATTATAAGGATGTAATCAACCCTAATCTAGAAGATCAAATTATCTATTTGTTTAGCCAAGTGTAAAGAAAAAATAAGCATTGCTAAGATAAGAACAAATTCTCATGAGCTCCATAGTGAAACTGGGCGTTGATCAATTCTTAAAACACCTTGGGATGAAAGAGTGTGTCACTTTTGTGATACTAAGAAGGTTGAAGATGAAAATCATTTTCTCTCAGATTGTCCAGCCTATACCCATATTAGATCTCATTTTCAAAATATTTGTCACACTACCAACCTTCCTAACCTCTTAGCTCAACAAAAATATGGTGATCTTGGAAAGCTTCTCTTAATGTTTTTCGAGCACGGAAACAAAATTCTAAAGAATCGCAAGTAATCACTTACCCTCTTAAAATCTGATAGACCAATTTGGTCTTAGTGAAGTTAATCATCATCATCATCATCATCAGTTAAAAAATATAAATTATAAACAAATAATCTAAACACTTCAAAAATATCATTAAATTTTTTATAATATATATTATTTTTAAAATAGCATAATTATTTTAAAAACAAATTCAAAATATGGAAAAAAAATACTATTAATTTTTTTTATAATATATATTATTTTTAAAATAACAAAAAAAATTTAAAAACAAATTCAAAATATGGAAAAATAAAATAAAAATTTAATCTATAATAAAAANAGAAAATTAAGGTATTATAAGGATGTAATCAACCCTAATCTAGAAGATCAAATTATCTATTTGTTTAGCCAAGTGTAAAGAAAAAAATAAGCATTGCTAAGATAAGAACAAATTCTCATGAGCTCCATAGTGAAACTGGGCGTTGATCAATTCTTAAAACGCCTTGGGATGAAAGAGTGTGTCACCTTTGTGATACTAAGAAGGTTGAAGATGAAAATCATTTTCTCTCGGATTGTCCAGCCTATACCCATATTAGGTCTCATTTTCAAAATATTTGTCACACTACCAACCTTCCTAACCTCTTAACTCAACAAAAGTATGGTGATCTTGGAAAGCTTCTCTTAATGTTTTTCGAGCACAGAAACAAAATTCTAAAGAATCGCAAGTAATCACTTACCCTCTTAAAATCCGATAGACCAATTTGGTCTTAGTGAAGTTAATCATCATCATCATCATCAGTTAAAAAATATAAATTATAAACAAATAATCTAAACACTTCAAAAATATCATTAAATTTTTTATAATATATATTATTTTTAAAATAACATAATTATTTTAAAAACAAATTCAAAATATGGAAAAAAAAATACTATTAATTTTTTTTATAATATATATTATTTTTAAAATAACAAAAGAAATTTAAAAACAAATTCAAAATATGGAAAAATAAAATAAAAATTTAATCTATAATAAAAACTAAATAAATTAAACTATATATAATTAAAAAAAATTATGGTATATATAAATTTTAAAACAAAATAACTTAGAGAAATACTAAAAAAAATTCAAACTAAAATTAAATTAAACTATATATAATTAAAAAAATTATGATATATATAAATTTTAAAACAAAATAACTTAGAAAAATACTAGAAAAATAAAATTCAAACTAAAATTAAATTAAATTTAGACACATTTAAATTTTAAAAGTTCAAAAATTTAAACTTCAATAATTCTTTTTTTTTTTTTTAATATTGTTTTTACATGGTGACGAGGGGGAGGGCCTGTCATCCCTAGCCTCTCGCTGGCCAAAACCTGGTTCCATGGGGGCGGGGAGCTGTCAGCACCCCTAGCGCCCAAACAACTCGTGATGGGTGGTTTGTGAGAGAGGAGGTACGATTGTGAGAGATGTGATCGCTTGAATTTTCCCTCCCCCATTATCACCATGTAGAATTCAATATTGTTAAAAAAAAACAATTAAAACTGGAAATTTAAATTTTTAAAAATTTTTAAAATTTAAAAGTTTTTTTTAAAGTATTTTAATTTTTAAGTGTTTTAAAAAATTTAAATTTTTATTTTATTTAATTTTTAAAATTTAAACATAATAATATATAAAATTTATATATTAAAATTTTTATTTAAAGTGTAAGATAGTTTTAATTTTTAATTTTTAAATTTTACTAATTAGTATATAAATTCATATTTTTTAAAACTCATTTAAAAAAAAAAACTCAAAATTTTAACATTTTTGAAATTTATATTTTTAATTTATTATATTTAAAAGCAAAATTTAAATGTTTTTAAATATTTTTTAAATTTAAATGTGTTTAATTTTTTAAAAACTTAAATGTTTTAAAAAATTAAAAA
>JASDQU011400807.1:58368-68953 GCA_032191745.1 Picea mariana
AACTAATCAATTCAATTATTTTATTAACAATGTTTGTTTTTTTCATTATAGTTTTATAAACATTGTAATTTTAAGGTCGAAACAAAAAATGAATGTGTTATTTGTATTACTACGTTTTGACTCAGCGTATGATTTTGAGGTTTTGGTTTGTAACGTTAATAGTGGCCAAGACCACAATTTCAAACAAGTAGTAATATTAGTCTTGGAAAAAAAAGAGTGTTATCGCTAACACTAAGTTTTGTTTAGAAGGCCGATTTTAAGGTTTTTGTTCGTAACAATATTGGTTGTCAATACAGTGATTTCAAAGAATTTGTAATTTTAACCTAGAAAAAAAAATGAGGTGATGTCGTGAACACCACTTTTCGATTAGAGGGTCGATTTTAAGTTTTTTGTTTGCAATTTTACAAGAATTTAAAGTTATGGTGGAAAAATGTTATAATTTTAACCTAAAAAAAGGGTGCCACTAGTAGCACCACATTTTGATTTGAGGGTCGATTTTCATGTTTTTTATGCAAAAATATGGGCTTTAAGGGCTAAAGTTATCATTTTGAGGTCACAGTTCTCGTTAAGTTGGTAACTTTGTTTTGGTCGTCTGTTGGATCTGGAATTTCCACCTTCATGTACTGCCACAATTCTTTGTTCTTCAATAGGGTTTCCATGTCTAGTGCCCATACTGCATAATTTGATCCATTCAAAACAAAAAGATCAATATTTGAAGCCATATTTGATATCTAGACAGACCCGTCTGTTTCAATAAGTTCCAATCAACAAATCACCGGCCCAAAGTCAATTGCACCACGAATTCGACTCAACAAGATTTGCATATAACAGATCGAGGTTTTAAACCATCAGATCTGATACCATGTTGGGGAATAGGGTGGAACACAACATGAAATAGAGGACACAGTTTTGCAGATAATCAAAGAGGGACAAATTTTTTTGAAGAAACAAGTGGTGTCTAAAGACACTGTTACAACACTTAAGCAGAGCACACTGTGATCAAAACATCACTACACATGTTGCACATCTTGATCCACATGATCTATTGCACAATCATAAATGATCGCTTGATTTCCATGATGATAATGACCCAAGGGGTTTGCTTTTTATCCCCTCAAGGTCTAACCAACTTCTATAGAATTCGAAAGATCTTGTCCACATGTAACCATTAGCTGTTAGAGTTGACTCCACAAAAATTCGCTCTATCGAGTCGGTTCGACAAGACTCGATCCGATCGACTATTAATCCAACTCGTATTCGATTGTTGGGCTGGTCGATCCACTGCCCAACTATCTTTGATTGTTGGTCGACTTTCTGACTTATAGGCTCGTCTACTACTTGGCCGACTTGTGTGGTTTTCTAGTCGATCACCCGATCGACTGTATCCAGATGTAGTTCGACCTCTCGACCAAATGAACCCAGGACATGTGTGATGAACCATCAATGCTTGATGTTCCAACACTCACCACCATTGTATGATCTCAAGCACTTAATAAGTTGACCACACTGCTTTTCAACAAAAGCCATGAATTCTTTGACTTTTCAAAGACAAGATTCTTATTTTTCTGGAAATAAACCCAAGTGAAATGAGATATATCATCAATAAAGGTCAAAATATACCTTGCACCTGCTAAGGAAGGTATATTGATGCAACATAGATCACTGTGAACCAATTCCATGAGGTTTTGTGTTCGACAACACATGTATTCCAACAAAGGAAGAACACCTTCAATAACCACTCACACAGCCAGATCAAAGATCAATACACCGATGTTTTGATGTGGTAAAACCCCTACGGGGAAACATCCACGACCCCAACCAACACTGCCACTTGGAGCAGTTTATTAATGTGAAATAAAAAGATTACAGAGAGATTTTACAAGAGAGTTTCGCACAATCGATCATCGGCAAATGACCCTCCATGCTCTTTAAATAGAGATCATGGACCAATCGGGTGTTAAGCCATAGATCAATGGCCATTAATATCGACGAAAATATGAACCGTTGGATCACTCTATGTCGGGAACATATTGTGATCATCGTATTTCCTAATTACAAATGCATACTAATTCATATTAAAGAAACACACTAAGAAACACACTTTTACCTAACGACACATTAGACCAAGTAGATCTTAACTATCTCCTAAGTGTC
Organism: Picea mariana; assembly: GCA_032191745.1. NCBI lineage: Eukaryota > Viridiplantae > Streptophyta > Pinopsida > Pinales > Pinaceae > Picea > Picea mariana. Next base: position 60,523 of record JASDQU011400807.1, read on the forward strand.
TAAATATCCTAACATTTTGTGCTTGCCACACTTTGCTAGAGTCGAAGGGTGCTTGATAATACTTTCCAAGTATACATCCTTTACAAACTCCATCAGGGAGAAACACTTAAGGTAAAGCAATGACCATATAATGAGTTGTCATCGATTGCAGATTTCGAAAATTCAAATGTTTGAGTCGTTCATGCAAAATTCAACTTCATTCATCAGTGTGAGAACCAAGAGCAGTCGGTTTAGAGTTGGGTCGAGTCAGGTCACAAAACTTGTACAAATTGTCCTTCAAGTCGAGAAACCTACCAACAACAACCGATTGACATTTCTTCAAATCTCGAACAAAGAACTGATCTGACTATAATTCCACAATATTGCCTGTCTGAGTTAATTGATAAACAAACAACAAGTTGGCACTGAGGTTCAACACATGATAAACAACGACAATTCTCCCATGTCGATAGGGAACATCACCATGACCAACAAATTATGTCGAGGGAAAACTCATTAACAATATAGGTATTTTTCTCCACAACTTTGTCTAAGGATGTGAACAAGGAAGAATCCTTAGCCATATGATGAATATATCCGAAATTGACTACCCATTCATTAGACACAGAATGAGAAAGCGACACTTGAGAAGTTCCGACCTGGAAGGTGAAATTATCAGCAAGTTGATGGACAATTGACACGTCTCCTTCAAGACACTTTACCTTCTCCTCCAAGTTGTCTCTCTTCTTGTAGCTATTTCTCTCCACATCCAGTCTTTCCATAGTATTGACATGTCTTCTTCTTTCAATCCCTTTGGAGTGAATCTGTGTGCCCTTTAGCCCTCTGGTCGAGGAGTTATGGTTTATGTGTAGTATTGTTTCTGAGTTTGTACTTAAGGCTCAAAGCACAATGCCAGGCTTCAGGAAATGAGGAAAGTTTAAAAGTTTGTTTTTTCTATCTCGGTTATGTGAGAAAAATTCCTTAAATTGAATTAATAGTATGACAGCTCAAAGGTCGTTTTTCGTGTCTGAGTTAAATTTGAAAATATTGGATGTAATGAGAGAAAAACATAAAGTTGTTAGACAAAGCAAGGCATCAAATACAAAAGAAGAAAATAGATAATGTAACCTTAAATGAAGCATAAAATGTAGTAATCTAATTAATTCATAGGTCTTGTATTTACTAACAGTAAATACAGAGGAAAATTTGTTTGTTATTAGACAACTGAATGAAATATAACCATAGTAGATGTTGTACTAAATTGCGATGAGACATTCATCAAGGAAATATATGAAAAGATGCTAGAATGGGAAAGACAGAAGAACACATAACTCAAATGGACAAAATGTGGAATCTCTAGTCTGCACTTGTATTAATTCTCAACGAGGAGAGTTTTCTCAATTACAACCGGCAAGAAACAACCCTTGTTTATTCTTTCGAATATGCATTTATACAATAGTCTTCAACCTCAAATAGTTGGAATTATTCTATCTCTAGAATAATTAAAATTACAAAATATAGAAGCTGAAATGCTTCGTTTTCATTCTTCTTGATCTTCTCGTTATGCTGGCACATGCATTTTATTTTCCCATCTTCTATCCCCGACATAGATAATGTACATAGACTGTATCATTGATTTCCAGGAGTACTACCCTTTCCCTGCTCAATACATTTGATGCATCTGCCCACAAATTGAGGTACCAAATTGGAGGATTATGTCACATTATTGGCCTAAAAAATGTATAATTTATTTTCTATCTTCTAAAACAATAGACTGCAGTTGTAGATTAGGCTTCACTATCCATCTATCTATTTGAGCAATATCAACCTGTTTTATCTGTTATATTTTGGCTTGGGCTTCTTCCATGTTTGTCTTAATGTCGAGCAGATGTTTGGCTATATCAATCTGACCCAGTGTTCCAGAACTATCTTCTTTATCAAGGCCCAATAATTCCTAGTTGAATAATCCAAAAGTTTCTTCATAAGATTCTTTCACTTCTTTAGCCATTTTCTTGCCTTCGACTATGTTAGACTCCCAAGTCTTCAATATGATATCGCCTCTGGTCTACTCTGAACAGGATGATCTGGAATACATAGCTATTCCTTCTTTTGTCGATGATATAACTGCTTCTTGGAAGGTAGTTCAAGTGATGATAGCCTCTCTCTCTCTTAAAACAATATTACTTAATGCTTGATCTATCACCCGAAAATGATTTTGGATGATTTCTACCTTAGAGAGTAGGGTTAGTTGTGCTTCTTCTAGTTTCTTTCACACTTCCAGTGCTTGTGCTTGGAACACTGTTACATCTATAATCATGCTTTCGGTAGAACTTAATTTGGCTTGCAATTGTTGTACCAACTCCTCTTGTTGGATGACACATCCTTGGTTTGCTTGGGCAGTCTTGTGTATCTCTTCAAACTTGGTTTTAAGCTGTTGTATTTCTTGTCTGTCACTGGCTCTCATCTGTTCGAAGCCTTTGTTGACCTCTCTTCTGATGTCCTCTGCCACAATCTTTATTTGGTTTTGTAATTGGTTTATTAACATGTCTTTTTCCTTCAACCGTTCTTTTAAATTTCCAACCAAATATTGGTTGGCTATTGCATAAGCCCCTAATGAACCTGTTATTTCTTCAGCGAATTCTACCTCTTCTAAGGCCTCTCCATCAGTTAGTACTATGTATATTTTGACCACTGCACCTGCCCTTTGGTGCATTTCTTGCTTCACCACAACTTTCCTTTTCTTGCTAAAAAAAAAATCGGTAGGAGGTATTTCTTCTACAGGAATTGGCGTTAGATCTTCTATGAATATTGTCTCTGTATTGGGGTTTCCTCTGGTAGATTGTAAATGCGTGACAGACTGAATGGGGTTGCTGATTTCTATATATGATTGTTTTCCAGTCACGTCTGTATTTGATTTATCTGGTGTAGCCAACGACTTATCTTCTCCCTTCTTTGTTAGTGTCTCTTCTTGATTTTTGGCCTGATTACCCGATATATCTATCTCTGGGGTCTCTTTTTTCTGAGTCGAGACCTCAGCTTTCTCTAAGTTTTCCTGGGTTTCTTGTTTTCTAGAGTTTACGTCTTCTAAACTTCGGGTCTCTGTTTGCTGTGTATCTGGAGACGTCGGGACTTCCCCTTGTAACACTTTAGAGAGGCTACTTCTTCGGTGCCTCTAAAAGTTGTTGTAGAACTCAATCATTCTTTCGGGTGACAGAACTCGAACCTGGCCTAAGACCTTTGGATAAGATCTCACTCCTCGAAAAATCTCGTCTTGAGAAGAATCCTCGTGTTCATACCTTTTCAAACCGTAACTAGCCATGTGATTACCCACGACCTTCTGTGGGTCGTGCTTCTTGAATTCAATGTTTACCAGCTTTATTTATTCTAAGGTCGTGACCTCCACTTTGGAGTGGCTAAAATCCAATAAAGAAAATGCACCAATGTGTAAGGGAAAAGATGGCCATACCTTTTTCTGTACTCCTTTGAGTTCTTTGCTAATCCCTTCGAGTACAATTTGTCGTGCGACCTCGTGGCATACTAGTCTGTCTGGAGAATATGGAGGAACTGAACAGCTAAAAACCCTGATATAGGAGAAGTGTTCCACGATGTACCAGTCTGCCATGCTGCCTAGGTTAGCCACACTTTTATTTGAAATTATAGGATATGGGCAACCAAATATAACAGTGTGCATAGGCATCACTACCCAGTTACAAATTTCATAGAAGAAATCTTTTGCCTTGTCTTCCCAGAGTTTTGAATGATAAATGTGAATTGGTTCTGCACTACTTGGATTACAGCTCCAGCGCATCAACAGGAAAGGTGTCATGAAACAAATGGCATCCATAATATAAGATGACATGAAGAATGAAGTTGATTTCCCTTTGTTTTTGTGTGCCCGGTATTCTGTAATTTCACTAGCCAGATTGTCCGACAATATTTTGGCCCAGACGAAAGAATACCCTTCCGCCACTGTGTGTATCATGGGCACCCATGGCAGAAATAAATGGGTTGTATTCTCTTTCCCATAGAGCCTACACATCATCATGGATACATACATGAACTGTGGTTGTAACGATGAAATTGAGTATGTGTTGTGAGAATCGGCTATGAACTTTTCAGGGTGGGAATACCAATCTTCGATCAAGTCAGAAAGGATTTTTCCAAATTGATCACACTCCTTCTTGTTGAAATCCTCTAAGAAACTGGCATTGTAAGTGAAGTTAGGTGTTGGAGGCAACTTATACATCACTTGCATGTGCTCTGGCCGAAATGATCCAACAACTACCTTCTGCGAATTGAATATAGTTCTAGTTGGGATATCTACATGATCCAATGCACATCCAATCATATCATAATAGGGTAAAAGTCGTGGCCTTGTTGCTACCTTATGCATCTCTGACTGAGCAACAATATTGTATTTGGTAGACAAGTCTTCCTTTTCATTGTCGCTTGAATCATCCGAGCAGTTTACCAGCTCGTATTGCAAGGTGTTGAATACACGCGTCCATGTTTTAACTATATCTACGCTTTTGGGTGAGGTGTCAGAGATAACTTCTGCGTTTTGTCTTGAACTTTCACCTGTCGCTTTAGGCATTTTTCATGGAGCCATGGTATTGAGTCTCAGAGTTCTATTATTTTTTACAGAGAATGAGAGTGTAGAAAACCAATTATTTCGCTAAGCAAAGCGAGAATGTAATTCAGAAAATGAAAATTTGTCTTTGCCTTAAGCGTATCAATCTGCGCAGATCTTCACTGACAATGCGTTTAATTCCTTTAGTCAAAAGATTTTGGCGATAAAGTAGGATCTTATTTGAAATCATTTCTCTAAATCAGCTATTAATGTCATTAATGGTCGATATTTCGTGATCTGGGAAAAGCATAGAGAACACTTGAATTTACCCGCATTTCAAATCAATGACAACTTTACATGAGATAAGATTGCTTAAGGTGTTAATAAATCAAGTTTATCCTGTTAATTAATCGTGTTTAACCTTAATCCATTTCGGGGTCTAGAGTCTCATGCGATCTTATTTCAGTTCAAGCTATGATCCACGAATCGCGAAATCATGATTTGATCAATTAATATTAATTAAGTTTAACCTTTTAATTAATCGTGATTAATTACAGGTTTCGCGACTTCGGGTATCGGGATTTCAAGTTGTTGTTTGAGACAGGATTCCCGAGATGTGAAGTTGCGATAAGATTTATTTATCGCTAATCATTATTAATCATTTAATTAGCCCGGTTTAATTTAAGCCAGTTTCACATTTTCGTATATCGGGAATTTAGTGGTTGCTCGAGGCATGGATCCCCGAATCGCGAAGTCATGATGTGATTAATTTGTATTAATCGCTTTTAATGCTTTAATTAACATGGCTTAAAACTTATCGCAGTTTCACGATCTCGCATGTCGGGACATTGAGATTCATTGCATGTTGGATTGTTAGGTCTGCGAAACCCCGAGACCCAACATCTTGAAGATTTTCTTTAGTGATTTGACCTTTTGACTAGTGGGGGGATCCATAAGTTTTAAGCATTTTAGGATCGTTGTATTAAATGGAAGACCCCATCAATGGTGATATCCAAGTGCATGTTTGTCTTTATTTAGACAAGAATTAAACGTATTTAAGTCTAAAGTTAATATATATATATATGTTTCAACATGGGCTCCATCTAGGGATCTCGTCTCCTTGCGGAACGAGAAGAACAATAGACCAAGTGCCTTTATTGGGTAAATGGAGTCATTATTGCATTTTTGTGAAACACTTTCTAAAAGAGGGCACACAGAAGGACTTAAGATTTCATCCTTATCTCTGAAAACTTTCAAAACTTAATAATTTACTGCTCTCGAGTTTAGGCTTATCAATGGCTTCCTTTTCTTAAAACTGACTTCAAATTTTCTTAAGATAATCAAAACAACCTTAATCGTTCTAGTAGGCTCTGTTCGATTTTGTTCGCATAAAGGTAAAGTAATTTCAGTGTTTTTAGTCAGAGAGTCCCATGTTAGCTTAGAATGTAGATCTAGTCGAAAAGAGAACTAGTTACCAGAGTACATTATAATTCATGTATAACAACCTTGCAGATATCGTAGACATTGCTTCACTGCCAGCGAGCCTGTTCAGTACCCCGGTGAAGTTATCTAATTTCCCATATTGAATTTCCTTTCACCACTTCAATTAGTAATTGTGCATTTAAATGCTGAGATGAGGGCAGTCATTTAATGAATTTCCTTTCATCATCTCTTTTTTGGACTAGATGGGGGCAATAATTTTATGAATTTCCTTTCACCGTCTGTCTTATATTTTTAAAACATGAAGTGGGGGAAATCAATTTGTATACAATATACCAGGGATGATATCTACTTATAATTTAGAAACAAAGGCCTGTCAACTCACTTTGATTACTCTGGACTAATTTTCTTTTGACCTTCAAGACATCTTTGCCTACCAGGAAGTTCTCATGGGGAGTTTTGATTTGCCAGGGACTTTCCTTGAGCAAAACTAATTAGTTTAAACCTGTTAGAAGGGCTAAGAGAGTCAGGATTAGTCTAGACATACTTTTTGTTCCATTAAAGTAAGAGGAATCATAAGAACTTTTTACCTATTCTCGTTTTTTAAGATTTGTTTGTCAGTTTTTAGAGCTAAGGTGAGACCCTTTTTCCTCTATGAAGACCATGGGATGATATCAAGAATCACATGAACATACAATTTTGAAAATGAGTGGGGGAACAAAATGAGGATTCAGATGTTCTGTTGTAAGTACGGTCACTCCTATGAACTTTATACTCAAAACTTGGAACTTTTTCTTTTAGGTCTTCTTATTGCTCATTTTGTATTACAAGTTTTATTTCATTTTTTATTTTATCCAGAGAAACTCTTGACAGTTAAAACGTGAATTTCATTCCTTTGGGTATAGATTGAGTGACAATATTTGTACATATGAGACCTCTGCCATACTAAGTGATACTTCTTTGAAAATTTAAATATGGCACAAGCTCATACCGTAGATTTAATCTTATATTTTCTACCAAGTAAACTATTTATTTGTCACCTATTTCGAGAGAAAGTCAATATTCTAATATGCGAAGGCCAGTTCCTGCAGTCTTTTGTCTCTCGGCTATCGGCAAGTATCCTTCATAAAAATAATAGGAAAAATGTCAGGAACTTACACAAACCAAAACTCTGCGTGTTACTTATTTTTGTATTTTCATTTTTTATGAAATCAACTAACCTGATTTTATTTACAGCGAAAGTAAAAACTTACCAAAAAGTGAAAAAATGTGAATCAAAATGAAGAAAACAAGTCGGTATGTACAATGAGAGTTTGGAAACCGATTATTGCTTGAAATGCTTTAGGTAACGCCCGTTGATAGGGGCGTTGAGAATTTTACCATCCAGATTTTCTAACAAAAATGAATTCTTCCCTTCAAAAGATGTGACTTTGAAAGTAGCACACCAGATATGGTCGAATTTTCTGTGCTTCCCTGAGTCCTCCTTTCTAGCATCTCACTTTAAAACCAGGTCACCAAGGAGGAATTCTCTATCTTTAGCTTTTTGGTCAAACATGGCTTTCATGTTATCCTGATACCTCTGAAGTTTTTAATCCACTTCAGCCCTATTTTGCTGGACTTCAATCAATAGATTTATTCTTCTGGTGACATGATTTGGCTCTTCCTTTTTGTCTTTCCAGAGTTTCATTACAGGAAGAGCCAGGTTTATGGGTAGTACCACATCAGTCCCATACACCTTTTGAAAAGGGGACGTCTCGATCGACTTCTTAGTACCTATCCGATTTTCCCACAAAACATATTTCAATTGCACATGCCAAGCTTTCTTATTTTCATTCAACACTTTCCTAATTATGGTGATCAAACTCTTATTTGATGATTCAACTAAGCCATTGCCTTGAGGATAGTAAATTGTGGAATGACCCAATACAATATTGTATTTTTGGCAAAAATTGACCATCACCATAGATTTAAATGCCTGGGCATTATCTGTAAATATCTTCCGAGGACAGCCAAATCTGGATAAAATGTTTTCCTCCAAGAAGTTTATCACCACTGAATCTGTAGCATTTCTGGTCGGAATGGATTCTACCCATTTGGTGAAATAATCCGTAGTGGTTAGGATCCACTTGTGTTGTGAACTAGAGTGGGGATTGATTTCACCGATAAAATCCATCCCCCATTGTTGGAATGGGGATTTTGTTTTAACTGGGACCAAAGGTAATGCGGGAAGCTTCTGCTTGCCTGAAAATAGTTGGCAGGGATTACAGGCTCTAACTTTAGCATTCACATCAATGAATAATTTAGGCCAATAATATCCTACTCTCAGGATTTTATAGGTCGTTTCTCTCCATGCGTGATGTCCTCCACACACTCCTTCGTGAAATTAGTTTATAACTCTCTCTATTTTAGATTCTACCAAACAACTTAGTAAAAATCCTAGAG
>JASDQU011400808.1:29502-39686 GCA_032191745.1 Picea mariana
AGGCCCCATAGGAATTCGGGGATTTTGTTCCTCGGTGAAAGGAAGGAAAAAGCCAAAAAATATTAGTTCCCACAGTGGGTGTGTGACAAATTGGTATCAAAGCATGGTTACAACACTTGGCCTTCTTGGGATCATGTACGAGCCATGTAAGGAGATGTTGTTATCTACATTTACTCCTTGAGAAGAAAGGCTGCAGATTGAACCTGTGATTTTGGGATTTCTTGTTGAATTCCAGCAAAGGAATTATATTGTTCCTTTGTCAAAATGATAACTACTCTTATAGGAGTAGGAATGCACTGATCAGTATTACTAATAAGACCTAAGTGTGAATAATAGAGGTGGAATAAATTGTGCTATGAAGTTGCACTAGCCAGAAAAGGGACATGAACTGAGTTGTTCTGTTATAGTGTGACGATGGCTACCTACTAAAGTAGGTAGAGTCTCTTGCAATTGAGATGGATGGTTAGGTAAGAATTAAGATCCAAATGAAGAAATCCTTCATGATTTGGGAAATCTGGTAAGGACTAGTAGGATCCTTAGGAATTTATAATTACTGCATTATTAAAAGACTGAACTCTGAGCCTATAACTCCTCATGATTGAGAGGACTGATGAAAATATGTAGGGTTAGATTACCTGATCTATAATGGTTAGGATTGACAACAAGGATAATCTGTTTGAGCAAGATTAAGATAAGTCCTTTAGAACTGTTGCTAATTCCCAAGAGTGGCCCTTGTTGGTTGTTCCCATAAAGAGAGGGTAATATCCATATGAGTTATGACTATGAGATTAGTCCTGTAAGTAACTTAAAATCTCAGAAGAGATAGTGGGAGAAATCCTTCAGAAAAGAGTTTTGAAGATTGGATAGGATCGGGATTCAAGATCCATTTAGAAAGAACCAAAATGTTTCAAGTTGTTCGATCTTGGAGAAGTAGCGCACTGGTTTGTTGCGAGGAGATACTAGAATTTTGCAAAACCAAAGGACTTGGGATAAGAAATGAGAAATTCATGAAGAGATCATAGCCCTTGATTAAGAAGCAATTTGGAACATTGATTGTCTAGAGAGAATTTCACAATTTCAGATACCAGGAGTCCGAGAGGTAAGAGTTTGGGAGACTAGAGGTCCCAGGCCATGAAGTCCTGAAAGCGTCGAGACCATTCATCGCTAGAGGAAAAGTGGTGGAGGATTGAGGTTTCAGGAAAATTCTTGAAGGGAGCCATTTTGGCACTTCTGGTATCGGGGATGCAAAGGGAAAGAGTTCAGAACTCTTGACCCCCCCCAAAAAAAAAATGCCGAAAAAGAATCAATGCTATAGGATGTGGATTGGATCGTGGTCGTTGATCTCTCAATAGCGGCACACCAGTATTTCGGGTACTGGGAAGTCAAAGGAGAAAGGACTGGGCAACCTTGCATTGCAGTATCATGAAACGTGAAATCCCGAAGGCGCTGAAGGGATGCAATAGGAAGCCGACATTTTTGCATACCGAGATTTTCTATTTCGAAAGTCCTGGAGACAAGGAATCCGGACTCTTGGGGATGAAAACCCCGAAGTCTCAAAAACGTGACACAAAGAGGAGTGGGGTTGCGTTCATATCAGGATATCAGGAATCGGTATTCTGAGAATCCCGTAGACGGGAAGTCGGAATGCTTGACATCGGGAGTTCCGAAGTCACAAAATGCGACAAGCCAGGGAGACACCTCCTTGGAGGAGAAAGCCGAGGATCAGCATTTTGACATTTCAGCCTATCAGGTTTCAGGGAATCGAGGAACCAGAGTTCCTTGCAATAGAAATCCCAAAATCGCGAAATGTGAAGCGCCTTTTAGTTCGAATCATGGTCACCTCCGGTGGTCACATGAGGAGAAGGCGTGAACCAGTATGATGAATACTTAGTTGTGTTTAATCGTACTTGAGTGCATGAGGTTAATTCATTGTGAAGATTCATAATAGGAAGCCTAATATTAATACTGATAAGGTACGAATGATATTAAATGTGCAAGTAATGCACATGTATGATGTAAAATTATATGTATACTAGAGGTCCAATATGATTGCCCTGATAAGTGAAACGTGAGGCAAGAATTACACTTGCCAAAATTGAATGAATACCATGGATACATGGTTGACTCCGTTCTGAAGAGTCATGAAGGTTCCGTCTTGAATGATATCTTAAGGGGAATGTACTCCATTCCCCCAAGAAAATACAGTGTAATTAAATGAAAGAGTAAACGAGGGAGGATGCTCTTATGTCATGGTAAGAGGCAAATATTTATGCCTTTGAAGATCACATGAGAAGGACTGTGAACAATCTTGAGATGACTGATTTAAAAAAAAAATGGAAATGTATGTAGGCTATGAAATATACCTACGATAGCTACATACAGGCTTATGATTATGAAAGTGGTTAAGTACATCATATATGTAAGTTAACAAAGATGCATGTTTATATTCCTTAAGGAGAATATTTGGTAGACCACTAAAAGGATGACTCAAGGTTAAGGCCATCACAAGTGGTGATGGATCTGCAACAAGGAAGTTGCATGCTGAAGGAGTTCCCAATGGAGGAACTGTATAAGGTCTCTTTCAGAAGAACAGAGTCACAACCCTGATAATTGTTGAAGGTTGGACAATGGGATGCAAGGCCTGTCCATGTATAAGAATCCTGGATTACATTTTGAAAGAATCATGTAAGTAATAGAAGACTAATAACCAAATATTGACCATTCTGATAACAGAATGGTAGAGTGCAGGATGCACATGTTCATGATTCATTATGAGCAAAGAGTTTCTACTAAAGCATGCTGAAGTATCCTAAGAGTTAGGATGAGCATAACCCAGGGCTACTCAGAAAAAGAGCAGTTGTGGAAACCAGTATGGTTGGTAAGAGGCCAGTAAACCCCTGAGTATGATTGAATGAATAAATGGGTACATTTAATTGATACAGCTTGGTTGAAGCTGTGGTTAAGGAAAGGCAGTGAGACCATAAAGATAACTTGGTTGGGCTGAAAAGTCCCAGGCGATGTAGAAAGAATTGGAAGAAGGGAAGAGCCCTCAATTCTTTCCTTGATGTGCATTACATTCTATGGGATGAGAAATCTAATACATTGATGAATTCAAATGATTTGAAACCATAATAATGATGTTTGTAATGTTGTGAAAGAAATTGAGAACTGTTGTGTTACACTCATGAAAAAAATTAAGGATAATGTGATGAAGTGCATAAACATATGCTAAACATGCCTGAATTTTTTTTTATTAATTAAACACTATGATATTTTAATTTTAATTTACATGATGATTAATGTGCCTGTGGTGTATGTCATGTGTAGAAAGGAATAATATTGGAACTGTTGAGGAATAAAGTTGCCAATAATGAACAACCTCAAGCAGAGGATGACCATGGAAAGGCTGCGGTCGAAAGGTTATTGACGGGACTGTGAAAATCCCGCTAAAGCACTACTGATAAGGTAGAGAATAGAGAAAGGGTGCTAGCAGCCAAGAACCGGTATAAAGATATTTGTGCCTATGTGGCACAGGGTATGAAGGGATTTGGTAAGAACCCCTTCCGAAATATTTTATTATTGCATGTTATACCTGAAAATTCAAAGGGAAGTTGTATGCCTTGGATACCCAAGTAAGGTATGACTTAGGAAGGAGAACCTGAATGATGGAGGTATGAACCTCTAGTAATAAACCTTGTTTGTAACCCTTAGAAGAATTCATAAATTGATATGTCATGAATGCATAGACAATCAAGGAATGTGTAAAGACATTCATGTGAAACTTTTGAGTTCATGTGTACTGATTTGGGATCATGATCGACCTATAGCAGGCAGTATGGTCACCCATATGAGGAAGAGTTTGGTTGAATTCCAACACCCCATGGCCAAGAACCAGTCATAAAGTGTAGCGAACTTGAATAACAATGCAAGAGTGCATTGGGTATGAATGTGGCTAGGGACAGTGGCACATTTGTTAAAACCCTTTGAAATGTTGAATTACATTTTGAAAAAAAATATATATATATATATATACATGGAAAATCTAACAATTTGATTGGCTGATTGAAGAATGAATTGCAGGAAGCAGAGGGTCATGGATATGGAAGTAAAGTAGATTGATTGCCTGCTGAGCCAAACTGCAAGGAATGGTATTTCCTTTTGAGAAAGTGAATCTGATTGTTAGTATGCACCATTCTGAAATTGTTGTGATGATGTTGTAAAGGTGCAATAAAATGTATGTGCATGAGAAATAACAATTTGATTAGCTGAGGAGTGATTGCAGGAAGGAGTCTTGGATATGGCAATGCTGTAAGCCCATAAGGAAGACCAATTTCCTACTGAACTAAAATGTTATGGGAAGGAAAGTCCCATGATTATGAATTAGGTTCCTGTGCGGAACAAATATGAAAACAAATTGTGGAATAGGAAATCTGTAGGTGACAGATTTGCAATAAAATTCTAAAAGTTGGAATTTATAATGATGTCTCATGAATGTTGTATACCCGTGAAACAGGTGAGGAGAAAAGATATATCCAAAAGGAATAGATGAAGGATGTCAAAGATGAAGATGATAAAAATAAAAGGGGCTACTGCTGAGCCATGAAAACCCTATGATAAGACATGATCACCTAAAAATTATTGTGTTGAGGTAACACAAGCCGAGGTATACCTCGGCAGAGCAGGTCTGAGGGACGCCTCAACTATAAGACTCGATAGAGTCTCTAAAATTTTCTTGTGCGATAAAACCTTGACATGGAAAGATGGATCGCCCGAGAGACTGTATAATAGTGAAGGGGATGCCTGAGCCTGGGCTTGGAGGGTAAGCGACTGCAAGGAAGAGGACATCTTAATAATTCTTGTAAACTATTGGGATCATGCACATAGTGGGTAGTTTCTGGTGCATAAAAACCTTGGAAAGGAAGATAAAATCATGATATCTCTTGTGAACTATTGAATTGGAATCATGCACCCAATGGGTATGTCAAGGAAAGCGATGAGCATGGATAACAAAACTACCATGTGGATACAGATCCACAAACTATACAGATAAGTACTGTGCTAGAATATGAATTTTCCTTTTTAATTTGGAACAACAGTAAGATGTTTTCACACAAAATTGTGATTAATGTGCTTGTTGTCCAAGAATTATTGAAGGTAGGTGACGAAGACTAAAATTCTGAAAGAGGACCTGACTGAGGATGAAGGTCAAGACTTTGAAGGTGGCCGAATGAGAAAGGCATCACATGTGTTTTGAGAAAAGAACACCGAGGACAGTGTTCCTTTAAGTGGGAGGGAATTGTAACACCCTTGTTTCCCCCAATTTGTAATTAATCATAGAATAGGAATTACCATGTTAATGCATGAGGAAAATGTAAATGTATTATTGCTTGAGTTGCCAATAACTGACTGTGGGGGTGAAGCCTTGAAATTACTAGCCATGATATCACTAAAGGAAAAATGTGAAAACCATACAAGAGGGTTCATATATCAAATAACCCCAAATCTTCATGATAAGGATGAAAAACCTCCTTCGAATCCAAAGGAAAGGAAAGAAGTCAATGAAGAAAGAACAGTGGTTGAATCACCAACCACCCCCCATGAATGGAAACATGGGATGTCAGCCCGAAGTACTGCAGGGACCTGTAGACCTAAGTTTCCTTCTGATAGAAGGAACAGGATAGGTAGGTGAAACTGTCCAAGGTAAGAGGGACACAGAGCAGAGGAGAAGGACACACAAGATGAGAACAAGAGCTCACAGGGGAGAGGCGCGAAGCTCTCCAGTGGATCATGAATATAAGGTTGCGAGCTTGATGCTGAAAAGCATCTGAGAAACCTCGCCGAGGCCACAAATGAGTGAGAAAGCTCTGAGTTGTAGAAAAAGGGACCCGAACAGAAACTGAAACTGAGAGAGAACCCTCGAGAAGAGTGAGAGTTCCCTGGTGATACCATGGCTTGGCAATGGGGTGTCCAGAGTGCTAATATTGAATGCCTCTGAGCCTATAGTGGGGTGGAAGGATGAAAACCCACAGTCAGTTGGTTGGTGGCAACCTGTAATAGAGAAGTGATTTCTTACTCTGTGTAATTTAGCTGTAAATGGGCATGAATTTGGTTATACAGTGTATGTTTCAGGAATTGTGCTTGATTTCTGAATGGATATACTATGTCTCTTTCATTACTTCTTGGTTGTATAATTAGGCTAGTAAGAGATTATATGGATAGGACATGATTGGTATTCGTAAATACTTGTGTCCTGAGGCGGCTTGAGTTAGAGGCACAAATGGTGAGTTCGTCGACCTTAGGCATAGTCTCATGTACACATGCCAACCTTCCTAGTTGTCTAGAGTCCCTTGGAAGAGAAATTTTGTTAAGCTCAAGAGAGGTAGGGTTGTTATGCACAGGCTCCCTATGAGTCAAATAGAGACCGAGACTCACTCAAGTCCTATACTTGACGAATGAGCGCAAGGGGTGCACGAAAGACTCTTCTAAAATTCAAGCCCAGGAGAAAGAGTGCAAAACTCTTAATTCCTTCATAGCTGAGAAATCTCAGGAGGGACAACACTGTTCGTAAGTTCTGGTGAGACCCAATAATCGACTTGCAGTAGAAGATCGAAGGTTGAGACCTTTGAAGCATCATAATCTTTCGATATCGGGAAGAAAGCCAAAGCTCAAGAGGAAGAGCAATAACAGCCCTTAGATCAACTATAGAGTGTGGATCTAGACCATTGAAATCCTACGTCTAGACACACAGGATAGCACATAAGAAGAGAGGATCTGAATGGATGGTATAGAATCGTCATATCTGGAGCAGGGACCGACAGTGGTTGGATCTGGAGATAGGTGCATGAAAGAAGTCCCAAAATCACTTCAACCATTGGATTGATGGAGGACAGGTGGCGAACATCCAGAAGCCACTGGGGTTTTATAACTTAGGCATATAAGGGTGGTGAAGAAAAGAGAATTCGCAATCATCGAGATTGTGAGGGTTATTATGGATCATTAGATCCAGGGCAACACGTGGCTGAGATCTAACCCATCAGAGTTTCGGCATCCGAGATACCTAAAAAGGAAAATCTCTTGTACTCGTCAATCACAAAATCCTAACTTGTGAAACCCTGAAGTGAGTTTAGAGGATATATGGTTTGGAGTTTCATCTCCCGGGAAACCTAAGTGTGAGACCTCCTGTCTACGCATATCACGAAACCCTGACTTGTGAAACCCTGAAATAATAATAGTGCAGATAAGTCTTGATGTCTCAGTATTTCAGCACCTAGGATATCTAGAAGCAAGTCCCTGGTACACGCCAATCCTGAATTCCTGACTTGTGAAATCTTGATACGACTTAGCGCATGTAGATTTGGTTTTTTGGGGTTTTGGCACCCGGAAAACCGAAGGGTATTAACCCCTCGTCCTCTTCTACTATGAAAACCCAGTATGCAAAACTCTTAAATCTGGGATGCCAGGTTTTAATCCGAGGCATTGTTAGATGTGACAAACTGTTGGTCCCTTTCAGATTTCAGCACTTCGAGAGACAAGAGAGTAGAGGAACACATGCATCATGATTTCCCAAATCACGAAAGCCAAAAACACCTCTCCATTAAGGCCCGTGCTCATAGCCAAAATCACATGGGTAAGGATAAGGGATGGTAGGGTCTCCATCAGGCCCCATAGGAATTCATGGATTCTGTTCCTCGGTGAAAGGAAGGAAAAAGCCGAAAAATATTAGTTCCTGTAGTGGGTGTGTGACACATGCACAAGAGTACCAAGACCATATTGTCCATAATATCCTTGTAAAAAATGTATCTACTGAAAAAAAAAAAGACTTGGACCAACTAAAAGCAAAAGATGCTACATAAGGATGTACAACGTTGTATGATTTCCAACATGTCACAGTCCATAAAAAACATAGTCCATAAAAAACACTATCTAGTACATCGATCCATGTAAGCAAAATGTTTTATAGACTATCATATAAATACAATATGGTGGAATTGAAAACATATAGAGATCTTAATGTATGAACAGTGCAGGATTGTGATGGAAGATCCCTTCATTTGTGTGATTATGTAGATACAAAAATGAATTCCCTTTTTTGATAGGTTGTCTACATCCATTTTATGTTCCCTATAAATATGCTTGATGGTGATATTTGAGAAATGTATTTTTTGAAGAGTGACCTGCTCAAGAGTAGGCAGAAGAAAGATGTTGTGCGAAGAAATTCTAAGAAGGGATTACATGTTGAAAATATTACTCCAAAACCTAGGTTCTTTGTCATCTAGTGATTTCCTTACTACAATTAGATTAGTGGCTCACAAAACAAAAATATACTATTGAAATATTGAACTCAATATCATGCAATGGAAGAAAAATAGTAAAAAACATCTTGCACACATAAAAACCAATATTTTTTGTGGATACCTATAGAAAACCCCGAGAGGAAAAAGCAGTTCTAAAAATGATTTTATTACGCTAAAATTAGGGCTCCCATAATAGGGATAATGGCCCAGTGAGAGAAATACAAATGAAAACTAACCTATAAAGGTTTGACTTGATGTACGACCAATTCTAGCATATGTTTCAAGGTATCTATGACTTTCCCTTCAATGACCCATGGATATTCACAATTGTGTCCATTGTGACCCACAAATCTATACAAAAAACTTGTATGGAAATCTCTGTATAATCCAACACTCTCATGTGGCATCCCTCAATAAAAACTCACTTGTGTATTCCTATGTTCTCTCTTCTCCTTAACCTATTTGATATCTATATGAAATTCCTTCTTCACCTATCCAAGATCTTGAACTATAGTCCTTCGTGATCCAATGCTCAGTGTGTCGACTCTCTCAACACAACTCTTATCAAGTGTCTTTCTCCTTCACCCTAGCCTTGTTTTTATAATCGTCAGTTACAATATATTTCTATTATCACTTGAGATTTAGATTGCATGATAAGATTACAAGTTAAGTACCTTTAGTACTTTCCTCGGATAACTCAAGTAACTAATTACATACTTAATTAATTAATTAAATCAATTTACTTTAATAATTCATTTAAATAAAGTAAATTCAAGAGTAGAAGTATTTGGATGATTGTTGCATGTCTATACACATAGACCAATGTAGAAATACATGTCCCATGCTACCACTAACATACACACTCCCTATTAGAAAGGAAGGTATTTTGCACCACTCCAAGTAATGTATATGAAGAATACAAACTTCTCTTTCTCCAAGGGATTGGTCAGAATATCTGGAACCTTCTCATCTATGCAAATATATCAAAGCTTCATTGCTCCTTTCTAGATCCTATCCCAAATGAAGTGATATATGATCTCAATATTCTTGGACCTATCATGGAATACTGGATTCTCGGAGAATTTTATACAACTCTGATTATTGCAATATATCACTGTAGGATCCAACTCCTAACCAAATAAACTTGTAATAAATTTGCTAATCCAAATGGCTTCACAACTAGAGATTATCTCTATCATATACTTTGCCTTTGCTAAACTGCGTGCTACCAAAATATCTTCATGTTGAACCAAGTAATCACTGCTAATCTGAAGCTGAAGCAACACCATGAGGTTCTCTTTCTGTCTACCTCATTTCCTACCTAACATGAGTCTGTATATCCCTACAACTCTACTCCATATCCTCCAAGATTCCTCGGTCCATATTCCATTGTACCTCTCAAGTACTTGAGAACATGATTTCTTGTGATCCAATGCACCTACCTTATCCCTACCATGAAATGACTCAAGATGTTCACAACAAAACAAATATTTGGTATGGTGTTGACCAAATACATCAGGGACCCTACCAACTATCTCTATATCCTGCGATCCACCAAATATGAATATGAAGTCTTAATATTCTTGAAATTGTTAATCATAGGAATATCCATCAGTTTACAGTCCTCCATATTGAATCTCCTTAGGATCTACATTTCATACTTCCCTTGTACAAGGAGGATCTCTCCCAACACCTTCCATACATCTAACCCCAATAAATAATGCATCAATCCAATGTACTTCAACTAGAACTCACTAGCCAAATTTACTTTTCACCCTGCAATAACATCCTATGCACTTGTGAGAAATAAATCATCAACATATAGAATCAATATGAGAGGATCTTCTCCAGCAAGTATGAAGTACAAGTTAGGATCCTCCTAACTCTTGG
>JASDQU011400808.1:58397-69040 GCA_032191745.1 Picea mariana
GTGGCCGAGATCAAATACAAGGAGCCGAACCCTGATTCAGAATCTGATTCTGAAAATATTGGTAAAGGACAGATCATTGACACAAACCCCACTACTATTGTCGTGACTGTAACAATTCAACCAGAAGAACCAACAGATCCTGAAGAGGGGGAGTGCCTTTTTCATTCACAGATGTGGGCGAAGGAGACCCCACTGCATTTTATTATTGATAGCGAAAGCCAGAAAAACCTCATCTTAGTAGAGATCATCAAAGAGTTGGGATTGTCGACAACACCACACCCATAGCCATACAACATCAGGTGGCTTCACCAAGGACGAGATCTCCGTGTCAGCCAACAATGTCGATTGTCATATGGCATCCAACCCTTCAAGGATGAGGTATTATGTGATGTTGCCCCACTAGATGTCTCTAATGTTCTCTTGGGCCAACCATATATGTGGAAGCACCACAATGTTTATGAGTCTTGACCCTGCGGTGTCATTGTTTCTCTGTGGGTTCATCTCTACAGAATACTAGAGGTAGTTCTGAATATTGTCCCACCTAAAAAGTGTTGCAAGTTAGTATCTCACACTGCAAATTTCAGCTTCTTATCAATCTGTTGAAAAGGGGAACAAAGGACACTGCAACCACTACAACTTCTCCCCAAGCACCTTCTATCCAACAGAAGTAGGTCGACAAGGTTGCAACAAAGCACAAATATTCCTTCTGCGCATCATCCTCTCATGTATCTTGACTTATTGAACAACTTTAGCCTCCACAGGTTCGTGACAGACTTCCACATACTGAGCAGTGTGACGTCTCCAGCAAGGCAAGCAACTCACCAAGATGCAGATTCAGCAAACACTTTTTCCTCTCCCCCAAGAACTCAAGGAAATGGAGACCATTTCTTCCTAAGTATGTAGGATTGATATAGGTGGATATCGATGGCCACCCACCTTTTTCGACTGGCTCAAAACAGTTTTCTGGCAAATTTGGCAATTTACTATTTTTAGCAGTTTTTAACTTCTGGGGCCATTTTGAGGGCCCAAATGAAGGTTTTTTGATATCGAGGTTATCAAAAATAAAATAAAAGACATGATTGAGTCCAAAAAATAAATCTCCTTGATGATACCTTTCCAACAAGCTATCATACTCCTAAAACAAATATCGTATGAAAAAGTTACGACCCCGGGAAGTTGATGTACTAACTTACCCAAATGGGGCCCACATGAATTTTGGCGCTTCATCTCCTAGGGTTAGGTTTTTGGGTGTCTAGGACTTTTGGCATTCCTTTTTATTGTAAAAAGGATTTCAAAGCCTCATTGTAATCATCTTCTTGTGAATGCGAGTAGCCATCACATCTCTTCTCAGAGATAAGTTGCCACCATTCTAGCAAGTCTTTCACTCTGTATTTTTACAGTCTCTATACATTTCTTTCATTAATAGAAATCGTGTATTACTATATATTTGTGTTTATGGTTGCATATATGATACATTTCTGTTATATTATTGAATACCTATGATATCTCTGTGCATTTATTTATTATATCTCCGATCTCATTTTGTGTCGAAAATAATCCGGATCACATTTGTTCACAATTTCAGTTTTCCCATCAGTCTGAGATTGATAACTGGTACTAGGCATTAATTATGTCCCTACGATTATGAATAGATCCTGCCAGAATCCCCCCATGAATTTTCTTTCTCGATGACTGACAATTTTATTAGGTAGCCCATGCATCCGAAACACCTCTCTGAAGAACAATTCCACTACCTACATTGCAGAGTATTTGGACGATATGGATAATAAATGGGATAATTAAGTAATATTTTCAACCACCATGTAGATACAATCCTTCCTCTGAATAAGATGTAGCTCTGTAATAAAATCCATCGAAATGCCTTCTCATTTTTGTTGAGGAATGGGGGGCAATTGGAGCAACCCTACTCGATGGGTATGTTCTGTGTTGTTCTGCTGACAAATGTGGCACTCCCGTACAAACTTCAATACATTAGTATTGAGACCCTTCCAAGAGAACCTCTCTCGAATTTTTCTATAAGCCTTCAGATATCCTAGATGACCTGCCGAAGGAGAAGTATGGAAAACATGCAGAATTTTGTCTTTCAACTAAGATTCTGATACTAAATAGATCTGGTCCTTATAATATATGATGTCGTTAATAACCCTATACCTTTCATCAGAGACCTAAACATTAAGTATCCCACAAGAAAACCTATTTTTGGAGTATTCTAGCAATAGAAGTTTCTTCCATTCCACTGAAATATCCATGAGAGAGATAGTGGGTATCCTAGATAGGGCATCAACAACCACATTATGTTTTCCTTTCACATACTCAATTTCAAAATAGTAGGATTGGATTTTACTGATCCATTTTTGTTTCTTCTCACTCAACTCCTTTTGCTCCATGAGAAAACTCAATCTATTATGATTGGTCTTTTCCTTCAACCTGTTTCTCACCAAGTACTGTAGGCATTTGGTCAAAGCATGCATTATTTCCAACATCTCTTTGCCGTATATGGAGTAATGTTTCTCATACTCCTATATTTTATGGATCTCAAATGTAATTGGGTGACCGCTTTGCATCAATAGAGCTCATATCCAAATTCTCGAATCATCACACTCCAAGACAAAGGGTTGAGTGAAATCAGGGAGTGCTAAAACAGGGCATGAACTCATCACCTACTTCATTTTCTCGAATGTCTCCTAGGATTCCTCTATCCAAATGAAAGCCCCATTTTTTGTGAGACCGTTCATTGGCGTTTTCAACTATGATAATCCTTTAACAAATTTCTTGTAGTAAGTGAAAAGACCAAGGAAACTCTTTAGTTATATTACAATCCTAGGAGTTTGCCACTAATCCACCTACTATAGCCCGTCACCCAACCAAATAACCATCCTTTTGTCATATAAAAGGAGGTGTTGGGGTCTCATTTCACATCTAAGCATAAGAACAGTGAAATTCATCCTAATTTCACTTCCCCTCCTTGCCCAAGATATTGCTGCCTTTTGTGAGAAATTGCCTCAGTATTTCCTCATTAGCCCCTTCTTCCTCCATTTAACCCATTCACTTCCCTAGAAGAGATCATAAAGTTGAGAGAAGAAGTTCATACAAGGTGCACTTGGAGATTGGTTAAGAGAATCCTACACCAGGCTCGTGGAAGGGTGGCTGACTTGGATTGTAAAGGTATAATCTTTTTGTTATTAATAAAAGAATTTCATTTTCTTGTCCCAAATGATGGTGTCTTGAATACTTTTATTAATTTATGCTTGACATTCTAACATCTAACCCTAACTTATATATGGAATAGCATGCTTTTAGTTTTATGTTTGTCAATCGTTGGATGTAGTTCATCCCTGGGAGGAGGCGTGCAATCAGTGGAACTTCCAAGCACAAGGAGGTCATAACCAGACGCGAGATTAAAGGTATAGTTACCCGATCTCCTTTTTCCTTGATTTCTTCATATGATTTTTGGTATGTTTTGGGTAGTATAGATAATTAATTATCTTTTAGAAGGTTAATCGATCTGCCTACATTTTGAACCCTGGTGTAGTTGAACGGGGGGGTTTCCCACTAGAAGAACTAGCGACCATATTGGGGAAGCCTCTAGTGTTTTTTAGGGGATTCTGGGTTGTTTGATTGGTTTTCTTCCCTTTCAAGTTTATGTCTAGTTTTATGAGTCTTTCAAGGGATCCTGGTCACCTTCAGGTGAAATACCAGTTGTCCCTGCCCTGTAGGTCTGTCTGATATTTTCTTTTTGGAAAGATACAGAGGTGTACGTGCCCTGTCTTGAGTCAGCCCACGTACATACATGCTCTGCTCAGTAAACAAATCGTGTACATACACATGTTTCTGATGCAACAACACATGTCTTTGTTTCGAGAAAACTTTTGAAAAAAAAGGAGTTGGCCTCTTTCCTGATTGAAGTTCATACTTCGCAGGGTTTTCTTGGATCAGTCCAGAGTCTCTATTTTACTGCTATAGCCTTGGTTTAGAGTTCATTTTACTTGTCTTCTTGATTTTCTTGTGCTTACTTTTAATTCACAGGGATGATTTTAAGGATGTAAACTTATATTAAACTGTAGAAATGTGGGATAATATTACTAGTCCTTAACATGCAAAATATAAAACATTTCGCGATAAGTTTGTAAAAATGTTCAAATTTCTAAGGATTTTATATAGTTTCTATAAAATTTTGGCGATTTGTAAGGTAAAATATTTTTATTCTATGGAATTTGGGTGAATCATTTTTAGAAAAAATGAAAATTGGCAAATCTATTTTTGGGAAAACCATGGAAAATTAGCCCATTTGTGAAATTTAGCCCCTAAAATCATCTATGTCTTTGAAAGGGTTTTAAGCAATCTTGTGAATTATAGATCTTCCTTCTTGCTTTATTGAGTGATTCCCTGCGATCCGTAGTGGGATAAAGATTTGTTTCAGTCTTGTTTTAGTGTTCTTTTTACCCCTTTCACTTTCTTTGAAAAAAGAAAAAAGATTTATTTCAATTTTTCTCTTTAAGGCAATTTAAAAAAAAAAAAAAAAAAAAATTAGTTTGGTAAAGTAGTTAGAGCTGGTTACTTGCTCGAAAGGAAAAAGACTATGTTTTTTAAGTTCTTTATTGATTTCTTGAAATATAAATAGCTAGTAGTCAAGCGAAAATATGTTTTAGGTTTTCTTTTCAAGATCTTGAAAAAGTTGGTTACAAAGAGTTATTTGTAAAAGTTGCTTTTGGATTAGAAGTAATTTTTCTTTCAAGTTTCGTATTTTTCTCCTCTTTTTCATCTCTTATAACATCACTAGTTTCACCACCATATCCCATGAGTAAATAAAGCCAATAAAAAGAACGCATAATCTAAAATAAACTAGAATTTTTATGTTTGTAGGGTTAACCAACTAGTTGAGGGTTAGGGCCTTGAACTAGGTTGGAGCGGAAACTCTCCAAGGTCATTGAACAAACATTGGATTCAGAGTTAGGGAGTGTTAAATTCCAATGTCATAAAATCTATCTAGGACCCCCCTCTAACACAGGGGCTAAATAGAAGGTCGCATGAGGAAAGGCAGTGGAGATAACCCCTCCAAAGCTAGACTAAACTTAGTCGAGAACACATATTGAGGATCTATCGTGGGAGTACTATTGACTGCATTTTCCTACGTAGCTTCATGAACCTAAAATCTGTTCGAGATCCTCTATTGTCTTTCGGACCACTTTCTTTCGATAGCCTCGATAGGTTTCAGACTTGTTATTTTTCTCATTGTGATTCGCTCGACTGTCGACTGTACTCGCTTGGTGACTGACTGTAAGCTGGCCACTTAGTTTCCCATATTATAGGGATTTACACGGGTGGTTGTGGGGGTATACCGCAATACCTAGGGTAACTATCATCTCACTCTTCTCAGAGTATACCTAGAGGGTGCTTCCTTGTTCGAGTTTTATTTGCACTGGTTAGTTTCTCTAGTGTTGGCTGGTATAACTGTTCTTCCTATTAGATAGTTTATTTCTTGATTTGTCTTATAGGATCTTTTCTAGTGTGTGATTGGTTTTTAAATGCTAGTTAAGCCTTAATGTGTCAATTGATATTTTCACAAGGTGGAAGATCAAGAGCTCCGTAGGTCATGAAGGCTTCAAGGCCTGTCGCTGGTTTCATTGGAGCCACCTCTGCCACCGTTACGATGAATACTTGACCAACAAGGGTTGTTCAAAGAAACCGGGCTGCAGGAAACTGTGCCTAAGCCTGCTACCCGAGGAGACTATTCGACTCTGGAGGAACCTACTGTTTCTGACCTTGGTGCAGAAGCTCTCAATCCAACCAACCCTCTGATTACTAATTTTTTGGTGTCGATCTTAGTACAAGTTTTTCCTCCTAAGGTGACACCTTTCAAGCACCACTCCCATTTCAGCTACTACCAGAGGGGGTATTTTTCCTCCTAACCCATGTTCTCTAGTCTAGACCACAGTGTTCATGAATCCCTCTACCTTGAGTAGTGGTCCGATACTGTCATTGGCAGTGACCACTACTCTATTTATGCAGAGTGCGACGGGCCCTCCATTCTCATATGGGACTCCCGACTTTGATTCAAACTCAGTGCTTACGAAATCCACCTTACAGACCATGGGTCTGGAGGCAGGGAGATCAAACGCTCTCATGAAAGGGTCTACCGGGGGCACTCTAGTACCCTTTAATGTTATCCCTTATGGTGGAGGTCATATATCTCCTCCGTCCCCCTCGCTCGGTGGTGCTTTCCAGCAACCCATTGGGCTGAATGCTAATTATGGCTTTTTTGGAGTAGGCAGTTTAGGAACTCTGTCTTACACTACGCTGGTGGGATCTACGTTGTTATATTTTTTTGGTGCATTTGGGAACAACGTTTTTTCTTCATCTGCCATCTCGGTTGGGTAAACCATAGGTTTAGGAAAAAGAATCCTCTACAGGGTACTATTCCTACATAGGGGGAAAGCACATGAGTTTTCTCCTCTCAAGGGATTTGGAATCCTTGGCATGGATCAATTCCCTTGCCATGGATGTCGGTTAGGAGAAACACCATCCATACTCAATGGAACCTTGGGTAGGGCTCCAGACCTATGCCCATCAGATCGGCTGGGGGTATCCCCTTCCAAAATCCTTGGAACACCACACAGGAAGAAATCCCCTCCCAAGCCATGTCGTCCAATTACGGTATTTAGACAATGATATCCTATAAAATTCAATTTCTGTACACTTGTCAAGGCCATGGTTTCTACTAGAACCCTGGCCAGCAGTCAAAATTTTCCTTGCAGCCTCGTGCTAGTCAAACTCTAGGACCGTTTTTTCCTATACATAGTACTCAACCTAAACTATCATTTCTGGTGAAGGTACATCTGCTAGATGTGTCGAGGTTACTCAATGACCCAATTTGTCATGATCCGCATTGGCCTCCCATGCCGACAAAGTTGCCCTCATATATTCCAAAATTTGAAGGCAATCCTGGCAAAGATCCAAGCAATCACGTGACAACCTTTCACTTTTGGTTCTCATCAAACTCACTGCGAGATGACTCCATCCAGTTGCACCTTTTTCAATACACTCTTATGAGGGGTGCCATGAAATAGTATATTAATCTCAACCCCTCGATGTATTCTTACTTTAATGACTTGGAGATGGTCTTCTTGAACCATTTCCAGTTACCCATGATATATGATGTCGGCACTAAATTGTTGGCCAACTTTGAGTAGACTATGACCGACCATATATTCGATAACATTCAAGAATGGCATCGTAGAAAGATCTTGATTAAGGTCCAGGTCCCACCAACTTTCTTACTGGAGTGGTTCTTGAAGTCTTTGGTGCCTTGCGTCTCCAAGGACGTAGCAACGTCTGGAGTTTTTTTAGAGGAGGAGGCGATAATGAGAGTGCAAAAACTTGAACTGATCTAGTCTTAGTCTAGCATGCTCTATGATATTTTTCCAAATGTTCCATGGTCCATCCTCGACAAGGCCAAGCACAAGTATGGACCCCATGTCGATGGTATTGTGGGATCAACCCAAGGAAAGTCCATTGATCTGTTATCAAATCAATTACAACAATTGTCGATACAACAGACTGCATCTAACCATACCTCAGGTTCGACTGTTCCCCCTACCCAAATGTCAGACGTACACAGTTTGTAGTTGAAGAACCCAAAGGCGAACCAACAGCCTGAAGGAAAGAGAAAACAACGGAACAAGAAGGGTAAAGCGGACAAAAAGGATAATAACAATGTTGGCGGGGGGAAAATGAAGAACAGGAAGTCAAAGTATCCATGTAACCTTTGCATGGATGACCACTTGACTCATCTGTGACCTCGAATTGTGGAAGCTCGTAAGCTATTGGCACAAAAGCAACCTGTTTTTCTGATGAACCCATCTCCACATGGGAAAAAAATGGCCCANTTAAGGTGCAAGTCCCACCAACTTTCTTACTGGAGTGGTTCTTGGAGTCTTTGGTGCCTTGCGTCTCCAAGGACGTAGCAACGTCTGGAGTTTTTTTAGAGGAGGAGGCGATAATGAGAGTGCAACAACTTGAACTGATCTAGTCTTAGTCTAGCATGCTCTATGATATTTTTCCAAATGTTCCATGGTCCATCCTCGACAAGGCCAAGTAGAAGTATGGACCCCATGTCGATGGTATTGTGGGATCAACACAAGGAAAGTCCATTGATCTGTTATCAAATCAATTACAACAATTGTCGATACAACAGACTGCATCTAACCATACCTCAGGTTCGACTGTTGCCCCTACCCAAATGTCAGACGTACACAGTTTGCAGTCGAAGAACCCAAAGGCGAACCAACAGCCTGAAGGAAAGAGAAAACAACGGAACAAGAAGGGTAAAGAAGACAAAAAGGATAATAACAATGTTGGCGGGGGTAAAATGAAGAACAGGAAGTCAAAGTATCCATGTAACCTTTGCATGGATGACCACCTGACTCATCTGTGACCTCGAATTGTGGAAGCTCGTAAGCTATTGGCACAAAAGCAACCTGTTTTTCTGATGAACCCATCTCCACATGGGAAAAAAATGGCCCATTCTTCAACATCCTTGAGCATGGAAGGGGGTAGTCAGGGACCCCCTATGTCTACTAGTAATAACCTAGCGATGAATGTTTACATGATGAAAGTTGAGGCTCATATAGAGACTAGGGCCAAAGATTACGAAATGTTGGAATCTACCAAAAAGGGAAAAAAAGCCACAAACCCAATGGTTCCTCTCCAAATTGAGAAGATGGCGAGCGAAACAATGAAACTCATCCCTAAAGGTTCATTCATGTCTGAAATATAATTTCCCCACCCCATTCATCAATCAGATTGTCGATGAATGCACAAGCTGCAATATCTTTTCACTCATGGATGGTTTTTTGGGATAAAACTAGATTCAGATCAAACTCGAACACCAACATAAAACAACTTTTATTTATCCTTGGGGCACGTTCATGTATTGTAAGATGCCTTTTGGCATGAACAATGTTTGAGCCACTTTTTAGTGGGCCATGCCATTTTATTTTCATGACCTTAGGCATATAGTCGAGGAATATCTTGATGATATAGCATCACTCTCTCGTAAGAGATTATATCGTTCCATGCACCTTCAAGTAATCTTCGAATGATGTCGCTACTATCAGATTTGCTTGAATCCTAACAAGTTCATTTTATGCGTGACGTCAGGTCGTCTCTTAGGTTTCATTGTTTTGACAACAAGGATCATGGTCGATCCTCTTAAGGTTGAGGGGATAGTTCAATTGTCCCCCCCCCATGCACAATACCCCAACTTCACAGGTTACAGGGGAAAGTGAAATTTCTTTGATGTTTTGTTGCAAATTACACCTATATTAGTAAATGGTTTATGCATCTATTGAAAAAGGGAGTTCCATTCTATTCGGATGAAGCCGCTCAATTCTCTTTTGAAGCGTTGAAATGCACCCTTATGTTTGCCCCTCTACTCCAGCCTCCTGATTATAACATATATTTCTTGTTGTACTTGGCTACTATAGAGTCGACCATAGGCATGGTCATGGTTCAAGAGGATGATCTGCTCAAGGAGCATGTTATTTATTACCTAGGCCGAGGCTTGGTTGGGTAGGAACTCAAATATTCTCACGTTGAGAATATTTCTTTGGAAACAATGCATGTTGTCCAATGATTCCATCATTACATCTTGCTTTGCAGTACCACCGTCATTATTGTTGTGAACCCTTTCCAATATGTGTTCACATGAAGGGTCGTTGGAGGAAATATCAGTAGATGGATTGTAATCCTCCAGGAATTTTACTTGGACTTTGTTTCTATGAAATCCAAAAAGTCGTTGGCCTTTGCCACACTTATTTTGGAACTTTTGGTCGAGTCTAGTGATGTCATGCCCGAAGAATCACCCATCAAAGGAGATATTTTTCTAATCGCATCTTTGAACCCCTGGTATGGAGATATACTAGTCTATCTCCAAACTTTGAAGTTCCTCTCTTCTACTTCTCACGATGAGCGTCAACGAATTTTTCATCAGGAATGAAACTATCTCATACTCTATGACACTTTGTATCATCGAGGTGTAGATTGCATTCTTCACCGGTGCCTTATCCATGAAGAAGAAGAGATCATTCTGAACTACTCCCACACTGGATCATGTGGTGTTCATTTGTCTGGGTTGGAAACAACCCAAAAGATTCTATGTGCCAGTTACTTTTGGCCCAAGTTAATCAAGGATTGCATTGAGGCAGTCAAGATGTGCCGCCTATGTCAGATTGTCTCTCAAACTATGCAGGCACATCTTGCTCCCATGGTTCCTATCATTGTTGTTGGTCCTTTCAGAAAATGGGGGATTGAATTTACTACATGTCACCTGGGTTCATCCATGGGTCATCGTTACATCATTATAGCAGTATACTACTTCACAAAGTGGGTTGAGGCTATGCCAACGTTTAACAATGATGGAAAAACAACGACTCTTTTCATTTTTAACCAGATAGTAGCAAGGTTCGTCATCCCGAAGGATATTTTCACTAACCATGGCAATCACCTCCAAAACAAAATGATGATCGAGTTAAAATCAAAGGTTGTGTTGAGGCAAGAACATTCATCACCTTACTACCCACAACTGAATGGTCAGGTAGAAGCTATGAATAAGTCTCTCAAGA